>PVKY010007529.1:0-14834 GCA_004027775.1 Bradypus variegatus
GAGAAGCCTCCCCGGAGATGAACTTCCCACACAAATACTGTCACTCTCTGCCCTTCATCCAGCTTTCTCTTCTCAGCTCTAGTCACTCCTGACATGTCATACATTTATCTGTTCCTCCGCTCCCCAACCCCTCAGTTCCATGAGGGCAGGAGGTTTTTCTCTCTTGCTCTAGACTGTATCTAGAAAGGACCTCAGGAGGACCTGCGCTTGCTTTAATGCTCCAATGTCGCCCCGAAAGTCCTCAGAATTTTGAACAAGGGGCGGTACCAACCCTATAGCCCATGGCAGGTGCTCAAAGATTTGTGAATGAAGGAAGGAAGGAATGGAGGGTGGGGAGCTTGACAATCCAAGGGAGATAAGCAGAGATATGCAACCTAGCTCAGTCCAGACACACATGTACTTTTGCAGAAATCAGAGCAGGCAAAAAGCAAGCCTGTCTTCCCCTCCCCTGGGCAGCGACCTGGCCAGGGAGGGAGGTCCAGACAGCAGAGCATGTCACTCTAGACGGCTGGCACTTGGCTTGGGCTGAGAGAGGTTTCTTCCCCAACCCGCTGGTCAGCACAATCAGTGCCCACCCAATCGTAGCCTCTGGCCTGGCCTGGACCTCCGACCCCTGCCCACCCACCACCTCCCTCAGAAGAAGGGAGGGCAAATGTCCCTGTTGGCTTCCTGTCCCTGAGCAGTCAGTCCTGCAGAGAGACAATAACTACCAAAGTTCCACGGCCAGAGCCAAAGCAGGGCTTGGCGCATGTCCATGTGCATGGGGCTTTGTACATAGCCGTGTGGGTGTCACTGCACTGGCAGAAATTTCTAGAACCCTGTGTTGCATAGTTGAAACAGACCATACCTGCAGGAGTGTGTTATGTGACAGGGCATCTCCACATTGGTCTAGGTCTATATAGGCATGTGGTTGGATGTGCCTTGTGGTTGTGACTTTGCCTGGATGTGGGGGCAAGGTGAGTAAGGGGGGATGTCCATACATGCGGAGGCAGCAACAAGCAGCATTTCACGATGGTTAGAAAGGCAAATTCAGGTTCAAATCTCTGCAGAGCCACTCCCTGGCTATGTGCCTCAGGTGTGTATATTTTCTGGGTTCTGGGTTTGGGTGTTTGTTCTCGTTTGTCTGGGTCTGAGTGTGTGTGTTTGAAGAGTAATTCACTTTCTCGGGGAGGTTTTCCAGATACTCAAGCTGAAGTCCCCTGCCCCCCCACCCCAATTTTTCTCTCATGTTAAAGCCTGTATTTCTATCACAGCCCTAATCACAGATTTGTTGTTATATATTAATTTGTTTGTATATGTTGCCTCTTTTCTGTTTCTTCCACTAAATGTCATCTCCACGGGGACAGGAATTTTGTTTTGTTCTGTTGGGTCCCCAGCACCTGGCATATAGCAGGCCCTTGATAAACACTTATTGAATGAAGGAATGAATGCAGGGCTGTGTCTCTGCAGGAGTGTGGGAAAGGGCAGGCACTAGCGGTCCTCCCTTCCTTTCCCAGCTGTTTATAACCATGCCTTCAGGCTTCCTGACTTTTATGGGAAGGACAACACCCCAATGACCTGCTGTGTCGCCTCAGGCGGTGTCTTTCCCCTTCTCTGGGCTCAGGGACTTAATCCTCTAATCTGTGAAGTGGGGTGGGTGATTGCATTGATTCATGATCAAAACTCCCTTCTTGATCTGAAGCGCTATGAACCTAGTTTTAGTCTACCCCCCCCATTAATCCATTCCACATTTATTATGCGCCTACTCACAGCCCTGCCCTCTGAAGCTCAGAAAACAAGGGTGGCAGATTGACCCAGATATCCCATTTAAGCTTGAGTCTCGTGTCCCCTGCCCCGTCCCCCCAACTCTCCAGGCCAGACCGAATTTTTACTCTTTCACCGTCCTTGGAGGCTTCTCTGTTTACACACTGATCTTGCGCCGTTAGCAGCCCACCTGGACACTCCGGAAATAAGGTGTGGGGTGATCTATGGGATACCTGATGGAGCAAGGAAGACCTGGCTGCATGACCTCGCTCCACTGGCCCAGGTTCATTTTACCCACTTTGCAGATGAAGGAGTCGAGGCTCAGGAAGGCAAAGCTGCTTGCCTGGCTCCCATAGCATCTATGGGGATGCAGCAGAGGAAGCTGGGGCATTCCCAGCCCTTCCTTTCCAGGAATAAGAAACACATGAGGGGGTGCACTGATGGGGTGGGGGTGGCAGACCAAGGCAAGTGCAAAGCAACTCAGGGGTTCCCCCCCTCTCTCTCAGCCCCCAGAGCTGGAGATGCTTTGCTGCGGATTAGGAAATGCTGGGCATTGATGGGGGAGCTGCCGGGCGCCCGGTCCCTAGTTCTGGGAGCTGGGGCTCCTGGCACCCGGTTCTCAAGGGCTGGGCTGTTCCAGGTTCGCAAGCTGGGGAAAGACCTACTCCCTCCCCCAACGCCTGGGTCTACCTGGGAATCCCCAGCATCCGGGGTCCCCCACACACACCCCGAGCCCGCAAAGGGTGGACGCGGAGGCCCCAGCATTCCTGGAGGCCGAGGGAAGCCCCCCTACCCAATGGCCTGAGCCCCTTCCCTCCGGGACGCAGGGCCCCCTCCCCACTGCAACGTGCAGCCCGTAGCTTACCTTGCCCGGGGGGTTGGGGATCGGGTGCCCCGCCCTCTCCGGCCAGGGGGCGGGAGGGATGGGGGTGTTCAGACCCTTTGTTTGCCGGTGTGTACGTGTCTGTGTGTGTGTGCGCGATTGTGAGTCCCGCTGGGGTATGGGCCCGTGCGCGCGCGTGCCTGGGCCGTGACGGCCGCTGCGATGCTGGGCTGCCCGGGCTGGATGGAGGGGGAGGGGGAGGAGGAAGGGGAGGCGGGAGAGGGGCTCCCCCGGCCCCGCCCGCCCACCCACGGCTTTGAATGCTGGGCGAGGGGAAGGGGTGGGAGGGCGCTTTTGTCTGGCTGGTCCTTCCCTCTCCCAAAGCCGGGGAATCGCCCCCCATCGGGAGACCTTTTCTAAATCCCCTCCAGCTCCCCAACACACGCTCTCCGGGGGAGCCTGAGAAGAGGCGCCCCTGGCCCGGCTGGCTGGAGCTCCTCCCATCCCAAACGCCCCCCTGCCGAGTGCCCCTTAATCTGGGATAAATCTGGCCCTAGGCTGCAACGCGGCCTTTTATCCCAGGATCAAAGCGGGGGGTGGGTTTATGGAAGTGTGCGGCTGGGTGTTGCAGTCCTGGGATCCCCGGTAGCAGAGGGGGGCCCCGGACGGAAAGGGAGGGGTGGTGAGAGGCTCGAGACTGAGAAGCGGAGAGAAGCCCCCATTCGCCCCTTCACCCTCCCCCGCTCCGCGCGGGGCCCGGAGCCCCGGCAGCTGGCTAGACCTTAGCGACGCTCAGTGGCCGTGCGGGGAGACGCCGCGGACAGGCGCCCTGGAGAGTTAGGGGGACCCGAGTGATTCCAGAGAGGGTGTGTGCGTGCCAGAACATGGGGGCGGAAAAGGGATCTGGAAGGTGGAGGTTGGAACATCAGCCACCCAATGGCAGAGTTAAATCCTTCTCCCCACTTCGACCCTCCCAAGGGAACCCCTCGGGCCGGATAGGTCCCCTTAGATCAGCCACCCTTCCCCAGGGCGGGGATGGGTACCCCTCAGCAGGAGTAGGGGGCCGGTTTTCTCGCCGATGCCCCGCCCCCTGCGGGTGACTCGGGCTGATGTCACCGCGGCCTGGCCAAAAGGACAATCGTCGCCCTCATTCTCGCCCACTGTCGCAAGGGCCCGCTGGAGGAGGACCGAGAGATGAGGGGCACTCCCTCTCGGGTGACCCAAGGAGCTGTCCAGCGCAGCCCCGGAGCCCGAAGAGGCGGCTTGTCGGCTGGGACTCCCGCGCTGGGGAAACACGTGGCAGGGCCCTTTAAGGGCTGGTTTAGTTGCCAGAGCCGCCTTCGCGGTTACTAGGGATGTGACGTCATGCGCGGGCGGGCGCGCGGGAGCCTGGGCGGAAGCGGAAGGGGCGGGGCTCCCCGGGCCCGGATTCCAGCGTCCCCGCCGCTGCTGCCGCCGGAGCCGGAGCGGGCCGGGCAGCCCTGACAAGATGGTGGATTACAGCGTGTGGGACCACATCGAGGTGTCGGACGATGAGGACGAGACACATCCCAACATCGACACGGCCAGCCTCTTCCGCTGGCGGCATCAGGTAGAGCGGGCGCGCCCCCTCCCCCCTCCGGAGCTGGGGTCCCTGGAGAGACCCCCGCCGTTGACACCTGGCCTCCCACCCCACGGTCTGGGCCCTCAGGGTCGCCCGGGGTCCCTTCGAACTCCGGGCCCCTGAGTCCCTGCCTAAGTTACCCCCCGAGACCCTCTCCGATTCTTGCGTGAGATTTCCTGATGACCCCTGGGAACCTCGGGGGTTCCTTCAGTTCTGGCTGGGACCCTCTGTTTACACCCAGGATTCTACCTCCGAATCTACACTCTCCATGCTTTGATCCTGTCCTGGCATTTATTTGCTTTCTGGCGTCTTGGGACTGAGGATTTCCAATCATCCCGAGAGCGAGCCTGTTTCCTCCATTCAGCAAGGAACCTTATCATACCCTGAGAGCTTTCCTGACCGGGCCCTGATCCACGCCTGGTACCCCTTCACTGCGG
The DNA here is from genome assembly GCA_004027775.1 of Bradypus variegatus. NCBI lineage: Eukaryota > Metazoa > Chordata > Mammalia > Pilosa > Bradypodidae > Bradypus > Bradypus variegatus. The sequence continues at coordinate 4,607 of PVKY010007529.1, forward strand.
TGTAGACCCGTGTCCCACCCTGGTGGAGCTCCAATTCCGGCCACTCTTCCTTTTGCCTCATTGACTCTATAGCCCATTTCCCATTACAAAGGGGACCCCGCCCCTGTGGCTTCCGGCCCAGCTCTAGCTGGCCATAACTTGGCAGTACGGATTCCTGCCCACCTCCCAGTCTGCTTCCAAATTCACGACCCAGAACAAAAACCCCAAATCCACACCCCCAAATCCCAAGTCTGGGTGACCCATGTCCTACCACCCAGCAGAGTGCTCACGAGCAGCACAATGGCACTCATAAGATGTAAGGGTCTAACCTGCTCCCCCAATAAGAGCGCCTGCACCCACATACCTGGGCCTGTTATACTCGCAGGGTAGATCTCTCAGAACCTTCTGGTGAGGAATCTCCCACCCTGCTCTCCCGGGTGTGTGGCAGCTCCCAGTCATTTTCCCAGAAACTTCTAGAAGGGCACTCCCCATCCTTCTGGAACACTGCGTGAGCCCCTACATCTGGCCCCCAGCCCCCTTTCCAACCGCCCAAACCTTAGAACATCAGTCTGGGGGTATTATACCCCCTGGTCCAGCACTTCTGTTTTTTACTCTGCATAACATTTTAGTAGGAAATACCTAAGACCTCTGCAAAACCCTAAAGGATATTCTCAGGCACACCTATTTCAGTCACATAAAGAGGTTTCTCTTTGCTGCTGCATGGAAAGCCATTTGGTCCTGCCCTGCTGTGTGAGGCTCCCTTTTCCCATAGCATCCTCCTCCCTGGCTCAGAACTTCTTCTTATATTGCCAATGAGCACCTCACCCCTTTCCTTAGTCTCCAGGCCCCAGAGTGGTGGTAACAAGTGGAGGAGGTGGGTGGTGGGCAAGCTTGGATTCTAACCCTGGCTCTGCCGCTTGTCACCTTCCCCTGTAGTGGAGTGAGATGCAAAACCTTTTAGCCCCGTGAACGGGCATGACATAACTCCATTCTCTGTAAGAATGAAATGAGATAGTTCCGCAAAGAACTTGGCTCAGGACCCGGTGGGAAGTAAGGACTCTGGAAGGAGCGATATGGTTAGTAAAAAGTTTACTTGGCACCGTGGTTCTGAGCTCAGGCCCGGCCACCTGGGTTCAGAGCCAGGCCCCTTCCACGCCACTGAGGATCTGCATGACCTCCATTGAGCTGAATGAACGCCCTGTGCCTTGGTTTATCCAACCTGGAATATTAAAATACGCCAAAGGGTTGTTGCAAGGCTCATGTTATTTAAAGTCTAGAACACCCTTGGAATAGTACCCAGCATGTAATAGTTTTAGCAGTTATCCTTGTCATTATTTTGGGAATTCATGCTCATGGGAGAAGAATTCTGAAGCTTCCAGAAGGGACATGGGGATATGGAGTCTTCCCAGCCCCCACTCCCCTGCCTGGAGACAGCTCGCTGTTGCTGCTGTCTTGTGGCTTCTTGCAGTGAGCTGTAGGGCAGCGAGATTCCGTGAGCCTCAGTTTCCCTATCTGTTGGGTCCTTCCTGTGGCCCTGGTTCCCGTCCTGCCCAGTTTGCTCAGGCCCCTCCCAGGCATGAGGTGTAAAGCTCAGGCCAGGCGGACAGCCACCCCCCCACACCGGCTCCTGGAGGCCTTTATTTAGCTGTATCCTCCCTGGCAGCGGCTCAGAGGACACTGGAGAGCTCAGTGGCCGTGGAGCTGAAACGAGCCGGGTGGTCGCTTCCTGCCACAGCCCGGGTTTGGCTGAAATGGCCGCCACAGGGAGCCCCTCTCAGGCCCATCGTGGGAAAGGAAGGCAGCAGAAGCTGGGATTCCTGTCTCTTACCTGTGCTCGTGAAGCACGAGCCTTCTCAACCCATTATGCGTAAGGGGAAAAGTGAGGCTCAGGGTGGGCTATGTCTGCGATTGGGCATTGGAGCCAAGCCCATGTCTTCACCCACTGGGTGCCTGGCCCTGAGCTAGAACCTGGGGCTGTAGCTCAAGTCAGGCACAGAAGCAAGTCAATAGAACATTCCGGTGACAATGGCAGTGACACTGGAGGTCATGCTGGCTCTCGTGGACTGTGTGCTTGCTGTGTGGGCAGCCTTTATAGAGCGTAATTCATCTAGTCCTCCTGATAGCCCTGCAGGGGGAAACCAAGGTGGGTGATTTTTAGCTACTTGACCGAGGTCACTTCGCTAGTAAATGGTAGCGCTGGGTGCAGAGATGGTGTGGTAGCAGCAGCCACTCCCAGTTGTAGAGTGCTCACCCTGGGCCAGAAATTGAGCCGAGTGCTTGAAGGACATTTTCTTCTTTGAGCCCGAGAGAGAGGGAGGGGTTGTCCCCTTGGTCAGAGCACAGTGACAGCAGCCAGCCTGGAAGTGGCACTCACGCCATCCAGCGTGGCTTCAACTCCTTAGCCTTTCCCAGTGCCACCCTATGAGGGAGCCGCTCTCAACTGCATTTGACAGATGAAGACACCAAGGGTCAGAGTGGTGAGGGGATTGGCCCAGGGGCACCCAGCCAGGACATAGCGGTCGTGGGGTGTGACCCCAGCTCTGGGGTCCCGAGGCCAAACCCCAGCACAGGGGAGAGTTGAGTGACGATGGCGGAAGGGTCTGTGGGGCTGTGATGTCCCGGGTGGGGACACTTGGGGGAGGCTCTGTTGAAGCTGAGGTTGGTGTCAAGCCAGGGGAGGAGGGTTCTGGGTACAAGGAAGAACACGCCCAGGGGCCAGGAATCAAAAGTGTGCTGCTGGATTCTGGGGTGGCGGGGGCCAGCATCTGCTCGGACCCAGAGCTGGGAGAAGGGGCCGGGACCCAGCTCCCCCAGGGCCCCAGTGCCAGCCGAGGAGCTTGGGGAGCGGCCGGGGGTCCCATCTGAACACAAACACTCCAGGGCAGGTGGCAGGTGAGCTTTGTACATGTTTCAGAGGCTGAGCAGGCCCCGTGGAGTGGCTGGAGCTGGGAGCCTAGGGGTGGGGAGCAGGGGGGTCTGGGCGAGACCCCGGGGCAGGTGGGGCCAGAAGTCAGGAGATGGGGCGCCATCACAGAACTTGGGATACAGAGGAAGATGGGGTACCTGGGGAGTAACATCGGGGGGGGCAGTGGCAGGAGGCCAGTGGACCCCCGGCTGGGGCTCAGGAGGGCACGCTGGCCTGGAAACAGCTGAGGGGGCCCCGCCGTGATCCAGGAGAGGTTAAGGGTGGAACGAATTGGAGAAACATCTAGAAGTGAAAACTGTCAGGGCTTGGGGGTGGAGCTGGAGGGAGGGGTGCGGCCAGCAGGAACGGGGAGACCTTTGCTGAGGGGAGCTGGTGGGCAAGGGGGAGCATGGCCATGGGGGGCTCCAGTGAGGAGAGACATCTGCGGTCATTGGTGGGGGCGGGCGAGGGGCTTGCTGGCAAGCTCCAGGAAGAGTCCCCACCCGGCACCCGGTTCTGGTGCAGGCACTGGAGACCCAGTGGTGGAGAAACCCCCACCCTCATGAGCTCCTGTCCTGGGAGTGTGCAGAGACCAAAACGTGCTGAGTCATCGCCTCAGTGTGTTAAAAGGTGACAGTGACCTCCAGTGAGTTGTGTGAACGCTCTGTGCCTCAGTTTACCCAACTGGGAATATTAAAAGTCCACACGCCATACGATGTGTTGTGAGGCCTATGTTGTTTAAAGTCTAGAACACCTTTGGGATAGACCCCAGCACATAAAAGTTTGAGGAGAAAGATAAAGCAGGGCCTGGGGTGGGGGGAGACGGGGTGTGTGATCTTCAGGAGGGTATGCAGGGGGCCGTGTCTGCAAGGACGTTTGAGCACGACGGCAGCTCCGAGGTGGGCAGCTTTCTGGAGATACCCAGGCAGAGGGAACGGCCAGTGCAAAGGCCCTGAGGCTTGAAGTGTGTTCAGGAGAAGGCCAGGCGGTCAGTGTGACTGGAGGGAACGAGCAGGGGGGAGTCAGAGGAGATGAGGGGCAGGGAGGAGACAAGGCAGATGGTACAGGGCCTGGTGGGCTGTGGGGACGACTTTGGCTTTTGTTCCAAGTAAGGTGGGAGCCACAGAGGGTTCTAGGCAGCAGACAGCAGGCCCCGACTCAGATGTTCATGGGGCAGACGGCGGTGCGGACATTTTGTGGGGCTGTCACACAAGCTGCTCTTGGGGTTCCTGGGCTCCCACAATGCCCCTGGGCCCCAGGCCTGGGCTGTCTTCCTCGTGATGAGCACCGGTGTCCCCCCTGCAGGCCCGGGTGGAGCGCATGGAGCAGTTCCAGAAGGAGAAGGAGGAGCTGGACAGGGGCTGCCGCGAGTGCAAGCGCAAGGTGGCCGAGTGCCAGCGGAAGCTGAAGGAGCTGGAGGTGGCTGGGGGCGCGGGCGGCAGGGCAGAGCTGGAGCGGCTGCAGGCTGAGGCGCAGCAGTTGCGCAAGGAGGAGCGGAGCTGGGAGCAGAAGCTGGAGGAAATGCGCAGGAAGGAGAAGAACATGCCCTGGAACGTGGACACGCTCAGCAAAGACGGCTTCAGCAAGGTGGGCCCGGGCCCGGGGCCGGTGCGGGGCACGTGCGTGCGCAGGGGGCACCCCACAGCCGCGGGCAGGAGGGCCGGGCAAGCCAGGAGGGCGCCGCAGAGTTGCCACTGGGAGCGGGTGGAGGGTGGGGAGGGGCACGGGTTTCGGGGGGCCGGGCAGATGAAGCACCCCACCGGTACCCCCCTCTGATCTGCCCCAAGGCCCCAGTCCACAGCCACGCCCTGACACCCGCCACCCTGACGCTCACTGCGCCGCCACCACTTCTGCCGTGGACAGGATGGGCGCTGCGGCCGCGGCCTGCCCGGGGGTGCTCGAGGAGGCGCCCCGTGGCGTGGCCCCAGCCCATTCCCCCTCTCCCCCCGCCACAGAGCATGGTCAACCCCAAGCTGGAGCCGGCCGAAGAGGACTCAGAAGAGGTGAGGGAACAGAAACACAAAACCTTCGTGGAGAAGTACGAGAAACAGATAAAGCACTTGGGTGAGTTGGGCAGAGGGCCCTGCCTCGATGCAAGGGGCGAGGGGGAAATAAGCCGGGGCTGGCCCCTTCACCCCCAGACCCTTCCCGCAGGCATGCTCCGCCGCTGGGATGACAGCCAGAAGTACCTGTCGGACAACGTCCACCTGGTGTGCGAGGAGACGGCCAACTACCTGGTCATCTGGTGTATTGACCTAGAGGTGGAAGAGGTGAGGGGCGCCTGGCCCGAGGCCGGGGAGAGGCTCCGCCCCGAGACCGCCACTTGGTGACGCGGTGCCCGTGCTCTCTCGGCAGAAATGTGCGCTCATGGAACAGGTGGCCCACCAGACCATTGTCATGCAGTTCATCCTAGAGCTGGCCAAGAGCTTGAAGGTGGACCCCCGGGCCTGCTTCCGGCAATTCTTCACCAAGATAAAGGTGGGCCCCCCCAACCAGCAGCAGTCAGGGCGACGTTTGGGGGGAGGGGGGTTGGTAGCTCCCTCCTCAGGGAACCTTCCCACAAGGCGCCACCAGGCTCTTTGCCTAAGCACCTGGAGGAACAAAGTGGCCCGAGCTGAGATGGGGGAAACTGAGGCAGGCCAGGTTGGGGGACAGTCAGGAGCTCAGAGGGGGCTGTGCTGAGTTGGGGGTGCCTGGGCCCCACCAGGCAGGCCGCGGAGGAGGTGGGGGCTCCACACCTGCAGTTGAGGGGCGTGCGGGTAGGAGGGCACATGGGGACGGGGACAGGGAGGGGTCCCAGCCAGCGACCACCCCGCCTCCCCCCACAGACGGCCGACCGCCAGTACATGGAAGGCTTCAACGACGAGCTGGAGGCCTTCAAGGAACGCGTGCGGGGCCGCGCCAAGCTGCGCATCGAGAAGGCCACGCAGGAGTACGAGGAGGAAGAACGAAAGAAGCGGCTGGGCCCTGGCGGCCTGGATCCCATCGAGGTTTACGAGTCCCTCCCCGAGGTGCGGCAGCCCGGGCCGGGGGGCGGGCGGGTGGGCAGGGACCCGGGACCCCAGGCGCTGACCCCGGCCCCCGGCCCTCTGCACCCGCAGGAACTCCAGAAGTGCTTTGACGTGAAGGACGTTCAGATGCTCCAAGACACAATCAGCAAAATGGACCCCACCGTGAGTCGCCGCACCCCGGGTCCCGCCTTCCGCCCGAGCCTGCTGCCCCCTCTCCGAAGGAGGAGGAGGATGGGGGGATCGTGTGGCAGCTGCAGGGCAGCCAGGCTCTGTGCCCCATGTTCACCTCCACTGCTTGAGTACCTGCTGTATACCTGGCTCTGCTCCTAGATGACAGTGGATGCAGAGCGGGGAGCACCTGCCCCCCACCATTTTCCCCGTTGCTGTGTGGGCCTCAGAAACCCCCACACCACAGCTGACCCCAGCTCTGCCCGTCACCGCATGGCCTGAGGAGAGATTTCCTCATCCAGAGTTTCCTGGGATTAGCTCACACAGTGGACGCGGGAGGCCGGTGGTTCTGCTGGTAGAAGAGGACATCAAGTCTTAACAGACCTTGGTTTGATACCGTTCCTGCCACGTGGCTCCCCGGCTAGCCACGCTGGCGTCCTCAGCTGTAAAATGAGTCTAGTCGCAGAGCTGGCCCAGGGTTTCTAGAAGCTTCCGTGGAAGTTAAACGTCATTTCACTTTGGTGAATTTAAATAGCATAAGCTAGCTTAGGGGTTGGCAAACTACGGGTCACAGGCCCACTACGTGGTTTTATCGGGGCACAGCCACACTCCCTGATCCTTGTTACTTCCTTGAACTGCTTCTGTGCTCCAGCAGCAGGGCCGAGGAGTCTGGCTTACACTGTGGCAGAGATCGTGTGGCCTGAGCCTAAGATACTTGCCGTCCGACCTTTTGCAGAAACAGTTTGCCAGCCCCTGTTCTAGACCGATGCTATTTTAATTTAAATTCACCCAAGTTAAATAAAATTCACAGTGCCCTTTCTCAGCCAAGTGCTCAGTGGCCTCATGTGGCTAGTGGCTCTTGGGCTGGACGGCACAGATCGTAGAGTATTTCCATCCTGGCGGAAAGTTCTTTGGGGCAGCCGTGGGCTAGAAGCCGCAGTAAGCAGGCCCGAGGGACACATGGGGGCAGGTGGGGTGGCCCTGCCTCACCCTCCCGCCTTCTCCCCACAGGACGCCAAGTTCCACATGCAGCGCTGTATCGACTCAGGCCTCTGGGTCCCCAACTCCAAATCCAGCGAGGCCAAGGGGGAGGAGGACGCGGGGCCCGGGGCCCCCTCGCCAGAAGCCGTCCCCAAGCCGGGCAAAGAGAAAGACATCAGCGCCTGAGCCGCCACCACCGCCACCTGCCTGCCCGCGGGACCCTCTGTCTCACCCCCTTTCAGGAAACAAAAATAGACAACCGTCTCCCCAGCTCCTGGCTTCCTCCACTTTTGCTGCTTCCCCACCCCTGCCCCTCTGCTCTGAGTCAAGGGGCTTCACTGCCTGCAGCAACACCCCCATCAGCATATGCCAAAGGCCTGGGGGTCCAGGGAGGGGCACAAGCCACCAGGCTGGCCCTGTGGGGTGGGGGGCTCCCCAGCCGAGAGCCAGCTCCAGTCACTGGGCTCGGTTCACCGTTGGTCTGCCGTCGAGTCTCCTATTTGCTATACAGCAGTGATCTTCAAATAAAGGATTTCAGACGCTTGCGAGGGCTGTTGGGAGGGCTGCTGGTTTTTAGCTTTCGTCTGGGGGGTGGGAGGGGATCAGAGTGTTGGGGGCTGGCCCGTGACACCCCAAGAGCTGTCGGGACTTTCCATTCCCCCTCCAGGTTCTTGCAGCTGCTGTTCCTGGGCCCAGAACAGCTTCCACTTCCTCTCTGTGTCCCCCCTGCCCTCAGTCCTCTGCTGGTTATACCCTTTTGAGTGTTTTCCTACCCCTTCTGTGCCACCTCAGCAGGTGGCACCACCGTCCACCCAGTAACCTCGTCAGCTCCATACCTTGGCATCCGTGTGGCCGGCTCAACCCCTAAAACAGGCCCCCGGTCTGCCCACTGCCCTAATTTCCCAGTCTCCATCCTGGCCCATGGCCCCATTTCTGTCCTGGACACCTGCCCTGGCCCCCCTGGGTTTCTCTCCCTCCGCTTCGGTCCCCAACAGGTGGCAGCCAGAAGGAGCCTGTGAAACCTTGAGGTCACAACCCTTCTCTCCCCAGAACCCTCTGTGGCTCCCACCTCGAAGTCCAAGACCTCTCAGGCTCACGGGTGCTTCCGTCGTGTGTCAGGCTCACCCCTTCCCTCGCTGACAGCCTAGTCGCTGTTCAGCAGCGTGACCTTGGGTAAGTGATTCTGCCTCGGTGTCCTCGTCTTACAATGAGGCTGCAGAAGCAGGGACCGAATGAAAATGCTGCAGGCAAACAGCACCTGGCACTCAGACGTTCAGAGTGTGGGCTTATCACTGCCTGGAATACTCCTCTCTGCAGACTCAGATGGGGCACCTTCTTACGAATCAGCATTTCACCCACAGAAAGGTTTACAGAATAGCACAATAAGCTGCCTGGCACTGGTGAGCTTGAGGGATACGATACAACGGAGCCCTCTGCTCACCCCTGAGTGGCAGGCCTCCCCTTGGCCACTGCTGTTCCTTCAGGTCTCAGCTCAGGGACGCCTCCTCCGGGAAGCCCTCCCTGATCTACCTCCTGAGTGACCCTCATGCCTAGCGGTGCGGTTTGCCTCGGCACCTACCCTCGTGGCTGCCCTCTTTATTGTCATCCCTCCTCCCTTATTCTACCATGGACGCCACCAGGGTACAACAGGCCTGTCCTGTCCCTGCCATATCCGCAGTGCCCAGAAGGCGCCTGACACGAAGTTGGAAAGAGTGAACAGTTCCCAAAGCAGCCAAAAGTTGCAGCCTCAGGAGGCCGGTGTGCGCGAGCCGATCACCACCGGGGGGCACCATTGAGCTGCAGAACCGTGCACCCAAGGGCTTTGTAAAGGGCTGAGTGGGGCAGGTGGGGGTTCGGGGGGCTGGGAAGGGCCAGCGACCCCCAACTCGGGGCAGACCACGCTCACCCTTCGGGATTGTTACTTCTCTTTTTGTGAGCTTTTTTTCTTTTCCATTTTAATCATTTTAAGTGGGCAATTCTTTGACATTGAGGACACTGACAAGACTGTCACCACTATATATTTCCAAACTAGTTGCATCATTCCAAAGCAAAACGTATTTAGCAATAACTGCCCATTCCCCCCGGCCCCTGGTAACCACTATGAGCCTTCGAGGCTCGCTCATGTCTTTTTATGACTGAATAATGTTCCATTGCATGGATACATCACATTTTGCTTATCCATTCATCTGTAGATGGACAACTGGGGTTGCTTCCACCTATTGGCTCCTGTGAACGATGCTGCAATGAACACTGGTGTATAATATCTGTCTGAGTCCCTTGCTTTCAATTCTTTGGGGTAAATAAATACCTAGGAGTGGAATTGGTGGGTAATATGGCAAACCTGTGTTTCACTTTCAGGAGACTCAAACCCTATTCCACAGGGACTACACCGTCTTATATTTCCACTAACAATATACAAGGGTTCCCCATTTCTCTGCATCCTCGTCTACACCTGTTATTTTCAGTTTTTTGTATTAATAAACATCCTAGTGGATGTGAAGTGCTATCTCACTCTAGTTTCAATTTGCATCTCTCCAATGGCTAATCATGTGCTTATTGGCATTTGTTTATCTTCTTTGGAGACATGTCTATTCAAATCCTTGGCCCATTTTTCATCTGGGTTGTTTGCCTTTTTCTTGTTGAGTTGTATGAGTTTTTTGTAGATCCTGGATATTAAATCCTGATCAAATATATGGTTTCCAAATATTTTCTCCCATTCTGTAGGCTTATCTTTTCACTTCCTTGATATTGTCCTCTGATGCACAAAAATTCTTAGTTTTGATGAAGTCCATTTTATCAATTTTTCTTCGGTTGTTTGTGCTTTTGGGATAGAAATTAAAAATCCGTTGTCTCCTACAAGGTCCTGAAGATATTTCCTTACATGTTTTCTTGGTAAGAATTTTATAGTACTCATTCATATATTTAGGCCATTGATCCATTTTGAATTAATTTTTGTATATGGTGAGAGGTACACGTGAATTTCCAGTTCTCCCAGTACCTTTGGTTGAAGAGGCTGTTCTTTCCTCTTTGAATGGACTTGGCCCCCTTGTCGAAAATCACCTGGCCATAGATGTGTGGATTTAGCTCTAGACTCAATTCTATTCCATTGTTCTGCATATGTCCTGGTGCCGGTGTCACACTGTTTTAATGATTGTAGCTTGGTAGTAAGTTTTTAAATCAGGAA
>PVKY010007530.1:0-14841 GCA_004027775.1 Bradypus variegatus
GATGAGAGCTGCCCCATGCTGCCCCCATACCCAGTCTATTGTGCATTCCAGAAGGACCTTTCCAGACATGCCTGGCCACAAGGAGGCTGGATGTCTGTGAGCAGAGACAGGTGGGATGGCAGTGCAACCCTGGCTCCCTGCTCTAGACCGGCACGGCTCACTCTTGAATGTGAGGGCAGAGGACTCACCAATGGGTCTTGTGAAAATGCCATTGTAATTCAGCAGGTCTTGGGGTGGGACCCAAGACTTCCCTAGCTGTCAGCCAGGTGAGGCTAATGCTGCTGGTCCATGGACCACACTTTGATGGTGACCTTTGTTCCTTTCTCTTCTTCTGCAATCATCCAATGATTCAATATTTTTAGCTCCCACAGTGGGTCTTTCTCTATGCTTCCTCTTCGCCCCTCTCTGATACTGGCTGCAAGGAGCTGGGCAGAGCAGCACCCCTCTCCTTTCCCTGGCAGAGTCTGGACCCATGGGAGCAGAATGCAGCCTTGCTCAGGGGGCCAGGATGAAGCAGGGCTCTTCTCACCTCAGCCCCCAAGTGTCCACCTCGGGGTTCCCTATCACCTCCCAGGCTCCTGCCTGCCCTGAATCTCTGTGGTCTCCACCCTCCAAGCTTTTCCTGTCCTAGATCCTGGCAGACATGACTTCATTCTCCTATCAGCAGGGGCCCAGCTCCTGAAAGAAGAAGGCATGGAGCATTTGCAGTGGCTTGGAGCTGTGTACCCCAGAAAAATAGGTACCCAACCTTAATCCATCCCTGTGGGTGTGAACCCTTGTAAATAGGATCTTTTGATGAGATTTCTACAAATTGTGGCCCAGCTGAATCAGGATGGGTCTTAGTCCTATTACTGAAGGCCTTATAGGAAAAGTCACACACAGAAAGAAAGCTGCAGGGTGTAGCCAGAAGCTGGAAATCAAAGGAACCCAGTGAAGCCAGGAGAAGCCACCATGTGCATTGCCGTGTGACAGAAAAGCCAAGGACCAGAGGTCATTGGCAGCCAGCTACAAAATGTTCTAGTCTTCTGGAAGAAGGCATCACCTTGATGATGCCTTGATTTTGGACTTCTAGCCTCAAAACTACTAGCCAATAAATAGTTTGGTATTTGTTTTGGCCTCCAGGAAACGGAAACAGCATTCTTCACAGTTTTGCCCCAGGCAGGACTGGAGCACTGGACTCGCAGGTTCCTAGTAAGGCTGATTCAGGCACCTTATTAGGATTCCTGAATCTGGGATGGAATTCCATGAATGGGTTAGTTTACCTTGAAAAATAGGAAGTGTGTTATTAGCAGCCTGCTCCAGTTGCCTAAGGCACTGGTATTTCCAATTTGCCCCCTTCGTCCATGCCCTTTTTCCTACTCAGGGAAGGACGGGGATTCTTGCTGCCCCTCTCAAGCTGATTAGGGGCTACACCATGGTGGGGGTGGGACTCAGAGTGCAGAAATTTCTAGGATACAAGCTGTTTCTACCCACAGCCTGCACTCCAGATATCAAACTTCCCACACACAGCCCAGCAGAGAGAACAAGGGGTGTGTGAATATGACAGAAAAGGGAATGAGGTCATCCGGAAGGGCTTGCAGAGGACAAGCCAGCTGGGTTCTTCCATTCTCCCCCAGCAGCCCAGGCACAGGGCATGCCCCACAGACAAGAGCAGGTGCCCTACTTGCCGGCTGTCTCAGCCTCCCTGCCCAGCCCTCTCCATGCAAGGTAGATAAGTGGCCCCAGCATCAACTTTGCCATTTAGTAATCCTGCCATTTACATAATGAAGACAGATCTCAGAGGAGACGAGACGGGCTGAGATGAGATTTTTCTCTCCAGCTCTTGGCTGCAGGAGGAGGGGGTTCTGCAGAGGTGGGCTGGGGGAGGCAGACGTGTGTGGGGGCCGCTGACTTTCTCCCCAGGGAGTGCAGGAAAAGGAGGGTCCCCTCCACCCTCAAACCCACAGGCTGATTAGCCCTCATGCGGAAATTGATGGGGTAGCCCGGCCGTCCCCTCTCAGCCCCCACAGGCCCCTCAGCTGCTCCTCTGCTCTCCAGTGGACCTGAAGGATGGGGCATTACCAGGGAGGGGAGAAGGTCACAGTTAGAAGCGGCTCGGGGCAGCAGGTCTTCGCTCCCCTGCTGGGTTCTTCAGTCACTTGTGGGAAGCCTTCAGGCTGTCAAAAGACAAAGCCCAGTGAGGCTTGCTCCTACCCGCCTTTATGTGGGAGGAGGGGCTTGGGTCAGAGTCCTCAGCGCTGCTACGACCTCTGGCCCTGTCCCCCTTGACCCCACGCCTGGGTGGCCCAGTGGGTTTGTGGCAGGGTGGCAGGGGCAGGATCGGGGCCCCCTGCTCTAAGCAGGCACGTGCTTTTTCAACAAGGACCTGGAACCAGGACAGTTTTCCCTGGGGCCTATTCTGCCCTACAAAATTTAAACAAATCAAACTTGCAGATGGTATCGCAGCTCCTACGGAACCACAACCTCTTTACCTCTATCTGCTGTTTTAGTGCGTCTTGCAGCTCATCCCCTGGGAGGGAATCCTCTCCTAGCCACTTCCATCTCCTGCTTGTCCCTGTTCCCTCCTGGGTGCTCCCACCCCCCACCAGTCTCCTCTGTTCAACTGGTCCCAAACTTTTCCACATTCGCCACTCACCCAAGTGGCATTATTTTTCACTCCTGGAATCATAATGCCATAATCATGATGGTAGCAAACACTTACATAGCATTTTTCTTTGCCAGGCACTGTTCAAAGCACTGTGTCTATATTGTCTCATTTAATGGTCCCAGTAACTCTATGAGGGAAGTGCTATTATTATCCCTGTTTTGCAAATAAGTAATCTGATCCATTGGAAAATAAAAAAGGTTGGGTTAGGTCTAAGGGCTGAAGAAACAAGGAGACACACAAAGCAGACATCTGGGAGCAGCTGTCCTTGTCAAAAGATTTACACACTGTTCTTTTTCTTTTTTTTAAATTACAAAGTAATGTGTGCAACCAGACATCTCTGACCCCTGCCCTATCTGCCCTGAATCCCCAAGAGCTAAAGACATAAAGAGATGAAAGGCAGACACTCGCTGGAGGGGGCCATCCGATTTCCTTCTCCAGCTCCCAAGCCCTAAGAGCCAGCCACAGGAGGGAAGAAGGATGGGGGAGCGGAGCAGCGTGGAGGGTTCTTACTCTAGGTTTCTACTCCTCAAGCCGCCTTCTCCTGCCTCCCCACCCCCCCAGCACTCAGTTTCCCTTCTTCATCTTGCTTGGAGAGAGCAGGTGCTGCAGGCACTGGCCCTCTGGGGGCTGGGGGAGGTGCTCCACAGAGCAGGCCTGAGATGCTCAGCCGTCCCTTCTTGCTAATTTCTGCTGCCACCCTTCCACCCTGTCTCTCGCCCTCCTCTGCACCCCCCACCCCCACCCCTGGGCCAAACTCCACTCTCACACAGCTGGTGTGTGAGTCCCAAGCTATATCCCTGCATTCACTGCAGACTCCCCTCTGCCTGGGGACATGGGGCAGGAAGCCTTAGAGCGTGGTTGGTGAGGGAGTGCGAGAGAAGGTTGAGCTCAGGTAGGCCAGACAGGGAAGGGGGGAGCCGGGGGCTCTGTAGGGAAGAAGACAGAAGCCAGGGACACGGGGAGGGGGTGGGGGAAGCCGAGTCTGGGGTCCAGGAAGATCACAGGACTCTTGGCTGCTGGAAGTGTTTAAGGTGTTGAGATGTCCACCTGAGCAATTTGTTTTGTTTTCAATCTAAATTACATTATTTTTTTCTGATTAAGAAGGTAATAAACATTCATGCCAGAAAATTAGGAATACACAAAAAGAAAATGAAAATCATCCATGATCTTAGCAACTTAAGATAACCACTGTTAACATCTTGGTCTATTTTCTTTCTGTCTTTTTGCTAGGCATGTATATGCAAACATATATTAATGTAACACAGTCATGATGCTATTTATATATGACTTTACATCCTGCTTTGTTGTTGTTGCTATTTTAGTTCCCCCTGATTTGAAAATTGATATTACTTAATAGCTTTCCATTTTATTAAAATATTGAAAACTTTATTTGTAACAGTTACATTGTGGGTATACCATAATTTATTTAACTCCTGCTCTATCAGACCATATGAGAATGTCCAGTGTTTTGTTATTATACATAATGCTGTCATGAATGTTCTTTTACATACATTTTTCCTGAATATTTGATTTTTTTACATAGAATTTTTGGCTAGAAGGAAGGAATGATTACATCATTTAAAAAGTTTCTGGTGCCCATTGTGTAATTACATTTAAAAAACTTGTACCATTTTAAACTGCTCCAGTCATATATGTAAATGCTCATTTTGCCATACCTTTGCTAGCATTGAGTACTTTCGAAAGGGAAAAAAAAGACAACTTGGGAAATTGAAAAGTGAAAACGGTGTCTAGTTTTATGTCCCTTCTATGACTACCAAATGGGGCTGAGGGTCTATTGGCTGTTGGTGTGCCTCCAGGGAATCGTCAGCTCATCGCCATAGGATCTTGAGCCGGACTGCCTGGGTCCAGGCCACCTCCTAGCTATGGGACCTTAGATAAGTCACCTGGCCCCTGTGCCTCAGTTTCTACATATAGCTGTAAAATGGGGAGGAGGTTTGGGGATTATGTGAGTAAATACATGTAAAGTACTTAAAACAGCACTGAGACAAACTAAGCACTCAACAAACGTTGGTTGAGTTGCTAATTTGAATGCAAGGAACAGAAATTCATGTAAAGTGGCTAAAGTGAGTGAGAGTTTGATGAAGGGACACGTGGACTGGAACTGGACTCTTGTGAGGAGCAGGGACAGCTGTCTCGTGTTTGTCCTTCTGTCTCTGTTTTCTTTCTTCTCTCTGCTATTGGGTGTCCTCTGCTAATTCAAAGTTTTTGGCTTGTACATGGCTTGGCTTACCATGGCTTTTAGACTTCCCTTGTTAAGTAGGAAACTGGAAATTCTCTTGGTAGTTCTAGTTTAAGCTCCTAACAGAGAGAGAGAGAGAATCTAAGGGCCCAGCCCATTCTGCCCCATCAGGCCATAGGTCCCAAGTCATAGATAATTGCTCCTGCTTCTCTCCAGTGGCCAAAAAGTGACCACAGAATGGACCTAACATGAACATTACTTCCCAAACAGAGCCAGTAGGCTGGGCAGTGTCCCTTAAAGGGGGTTTGGAACAAAACATCAGGACATCCCTAGCCCTTTGTCTATTTTATATTAAGCTGTTAATATTTTTCTTATTAACTTGTAAAACTTCTTTGTGTCTTGAGAATGTATTCTGAATGAAGAGGTCATGATCTGGAGGACTTGCTGTTGGATCGAGTATGGGGTGAGGGAGAAGAATCAAGGGTGATGCCTCGGTTGGCTTGTGTGAGTAGGTAGATGGTGGTGCCATTTATTGGGGAAAAGAACAGATGAACAGGGAAGGTGGAAATAAGGAGATCCATTTCAACAGGTCAAGTTTGAGGTGACGATTAGGCTTCTAACTGGAGATGCCAACAAAGAAATAAGTGGATGTCACTGAGAAAACAATCCCCATCTCACGGGCTGCTCCTTGTCAGTCTCTATTGCCCCTTCTCTCATGACTTGTAAATGTTGAAGTGCCCCAGGCTCCATCCATAAGTCGGCCCCTCTTTTCTGCCTATATTTGCTCTCTGGGTCCTCTTGTCGCTCCTGTGGCTTTAGAAGTCAAAATGTTGGTGATTTTAAAATTTTACATTTCTGGCTCTGACTTCTCTCCTGAGCTCCAGACTCATAAATCCAACTGTCTAGCAAAAGTAACAATATTTATTTATTGATTACCTATCAGGTACGAAGCACTGTTTTTATGTGCTCAGGAGACAAGGTTGAATAAGACACATAGGGTCTCCTGGAGTTTATACTCTTCTGGGGGCGGGGTGCCAGACAGTAAGCCAGTAAACAAATAAACAGGCAAGATCATAGCAAGCAGTGAAAGGAAACAATGGAATGGGAAGTGACATTTGAGCTGACCTACTAATGACAGGAGAGAGCTAGTCATATGAATTGCTGGGCAAAGTGTCTTCCTGGCAGAGGGAACAGTCAGTGTAAAGACTCTGAGGCAGGACAATGAGGCAAGACAGAAAGAAAGGCAAGGTGTTTGGAGTAGAGTGAATGTAGAGGAGATGGTGCAGATGAGGCTGGAGAAGCACAGTATAAGGTGAAGCCAGATGGGCCAGATCACATAGGTAAGCTTTGAATAGGAAGTGAGACCTGGTAGGTTTGTATATGTTAGTGCGAAATAGTGACACATCCCAAAGTAATTTGGGTAGAGAATAAAAATATATATGCAGGGCTCCCCTGAGGAGCTGGGGGAAAATGCAGGGGTGTTGGGCTTCCTCACCAGGACTGTTGCTGATGTCATCACAAACATTGAGGACTGGCAGTTTGGTGTGCCGAGCCCTCCATCTCGGGGCTTGCCCTTAGGAAGCTCGTTACTACAAAAGAGAGTCTAAAACTACTTATAATTGTACCTAAGGGTCTCCCCCTGAGTGCCTCTTTGTTGCTCAGATGTGGCCCTCTCTCTCTACCTAAGCCAACTTGGCAGGTGAATTCACTGCCCTCCCCCACTACGTGGGACCCGACTCCCAGGGGTGTAAGTCTCCCTGGCAACAGAGGATATGACTCCCAAGGATGAATCTGGACCCAACATCATGGGATTGAGAACATCATCTTGACCAAAAGGGGGACGCAAAATGAATCAAAATAAAGTTTCAGTGGCTGAGAGATTCCAAATGGAATCAAGAGGTCACTCTGGTGGGCATTCTTACACACTGTATAGTTAACTCTTTTCAGGTTTAAAAGTATTGGAATAGCTAGAAGTAAATACCTGAAACTATCAAACTGCAACCCAGTAGCCTTGACTCTTAAAGATGATTGTATAGCAATGTAGCTTACAAGGGTTGACAATGTGATTGTGAAAACCTTGTGGATCACACTCCCTTTATCCAGTATAGGGATGGATGAGTAGAACAATGGGGACAAAAACTAAATGAAAAATAGGGTGGGATGGGGATGATGATTTGGGTGTTCTTTTTTATTATTATTTATTCTGATTCTGATTCTTTCTGGTATAAGGAAAATGTTCAAAAATAGATTGGGGTGATGAATGCACAATTATAGGATGGTGCTGTGAACAGCTGATTGTACACCATGGATGATTGTATGATATGTGACTATATCTCAATAAAACTGAATTTAAAAAAAGAAAGCAAATGTCTAAACACTGGAGGACACTATAAGTTAGTAAAAAGAGCTCTACTCACCACTCTAAAAAAAAAAAGATCATTCTGGCTGGGTGGAGAATGGACTAAAGGGGCAGGAAAGGAGGCTGGGAGTCTACTCTAGTAATCAAGCTGCATAGTGAGGTGCCAGTGGCAGGGTGAAAAATAGTTGATGTGATAAGTATTTTGGAAACACAGTCGCCAAGATTTTTTGATGAATTAGATGAAGGGCTGAGGAAAGAAAGGAATAAAAGATAGCTAGGTTTTCGGCTAGATCAATGGAATGAAGAAAAGTGGTAGTATTGAGTAAAATGGGAAAGAATGGAGAAGAATGAAGGAAAACTTGTTTTGGTGGAGAGGTTTCTGTTCTGTGTGTGCGTGTGCATGTATGTGTGTGTGTGTCTGGGGGGGAGGAGAGAGAGAGAGAGAGAGAGAAGGAAAGAGAATGAGAGAAAGGAAGGGAGAACCCTTCTTTTTTGGACATGACAAGTTTGAAGCATCATTTAGATTGTCTAGTTAGTTGGTGGGTGGTTGAAAAATACAAATCTAGAGTTTGGAGGGAATAGGAGGTACTTAAAGCCATGTTACCAGATGAGATTACCTAGGAAAGAGGATAGATGGATGAGGCAGAGTGGTAAAGGAAGACAGCCAGGAAAGTGTGGAGTCTCAGAAGCCAAGAGAAGTGAGTGTTCAGGAGGGAGTAAGTGGTCAAGGGCATCTACTGTAGCAAGGAGGTCAGGGAAGAAGAGGACTCAGGTCTACAGGATTTGGCAACTTAAAGTCATGACAACTTGACAAGAGCTAGTGTCAGCAGAAATGTGGGATGGAAGCCAGACTGGAGTAGGAGGTAAGAAACTACAGAGTCAAGGAGTGTCGACAGCCATGGAGTAACTGCTGTGAAGAGCAAAGAAGTGGGGTGGTAACTTAGTTTGTGCTGCTTCCCACACAATATTCTTGTTTCCAATCTATGCTTTTAGTTCCATTGACCTTCCTATTGATCCTTGTACCAGCACTGCAGTTTTCAAAATACTATTATAGCTTTTTAATATAGTTTAATATTTATGTCAATGAATGAACACGTATTATTCATAAGCACAACTATCTCCCCCATCCCAGTATAGCCACTCTTCTTTTTCAAAGTGTTCTTCGATATTTTCACCTGTTACTCTTCCAAATGAACTTCAAAATAATTATTGCAAATTAAAAAAATTTTCATTGATATTTCAATTGTAATAGTACTAAACATATAAACCAAGTTGGAAAGAATTAATGATCTTATAGAATAATGAGGTTCTATTCAGAAACAAGATTTGTTTCTCCATTCAGCAAAGCCTCTTTTAATACTTCTCAATCAAGTTTTATACTATTCTTCACATAAGTTCTTTGAATTTTTTGGTACATTTATTCCTTTTTTTAAAAAATGCATTTTGCCTATGTTTAACAAAAAATTTTTTCCAATTCTTATATAGAAAAGTGATTAATGGGGAGATTTAGCTTTAATCAAATTATGCTTTTCTAATGGTTTTCTGTTGTTCACAAAATAAGTTTGGCTTCTCTTACTCTTTTCTGATATTTTACATTTATTATTATTTCTCCTCCTTCTTTTTCTTCTCCTCCTTTACCTTCTACTCCTTTTCATCCTCCTCCTCCTTTTTCTTCTCATCTTATTGCACTGACTACAACTTGGAAAATAAAGTTCAATGTTAGCATTGTTAACAGAATGCTTGTTCCTAATTTTAATGATAATTCGTCTTATATTTCACTTGTAAGTATGGGGTTAGCTTTTCTTTTAAAATACAACTTTTTCTCAATTAAGGAAATATCCTTTCACTCTTAATTTTTGAATTTTTAAATTTTTATCCAAGATGAATATTAAATTTTACCAAATGCCTTTTGATTATCTGTTAAAATGATCATATAGTTTTCTTAGTTGACCTATTGAAATACTAAATTGTATCAAGGCATTTAAAGTTTGTATTGTGAAATATATTACACATTCAGAAAGGTAAATACAAGAATATGGGGGAAAAGAAAAAAAAGTATATATATTCTTTAAAAAATAGAAATAAAATGAACCCATGGATTGACCACATAGGAAAAGCAATAAAAGCAATAGAACATGACCACTATCTCAGAAACCTCCAGAGCTCCTCCTCTCCAGTTACAACTGCTCCCTCCTTGCCTCTCCCACCTCAGTGAATGACTCCCTTGATTTTTAGGTTAATCCTTCCCTTGCTTGTATTGATGATTTCACTGCATATGTGTGTGCTCCTAAACAATGCTCAGAAACAAGCATAATCCTAACTGTGAAAGGGTGGGACAATTTTTTCTACCAGATGAAGATTCCCAAGAGAAGAGATGCCGGAGAGAGCCTCTGGGTCTTGGTATGGCTTTGGCTCCCCTGAGAATTGACAGGAACTTTACTGGGCAAGGTCTCACAGGAGTTCTGGGAAATAGATCACTACAATGAGCTCATCTGGTGGGGCTGTGGTATCAACCAGACCTGACTGGAATACGGTCAGGGTGGTGAGCTGCTCTGCTCTCTGCTTCTGAGCCCACGCCCATCTCAAGGGGTGAACAGGAGCCTCATAGCACTTGGTCAAGATCAGGCAAGTACAGATGGGAATCTGGGCCAGGCTTCCCCAGACATTCTGACCTTAGGCTCAAAAGACGGTTCACTGGTAGTGGGCATCTTGGTGATGACAGCTGTCAACGTGTCCACCTCCTGAGTTCGTCATACTGCTCGAATCGGGACTGGTGTGCCTCTCCATGTGGTGCACTGCTGACATCCAGAGATTTTCCTTTGCAGTCTTCCAAGGAGCTCCCTTTGCCTCTCTCCTGTGGTGGGTCTCCTGTTTTCTTCATCCCACATTTTCCACTTTCTGGGTTTACTCTCTGGTTTGGGTAGAGCACTTTCTCCAGTAGCTTTTACAGAAACCGCACATGGGATACACATTTTTTGAAATCTTGTATGCCTGAAAATCTATATATTCTATCTTCTTAAAGGATCAATGGGTATAAATTCTAGGTTGAAAGTAATTTTTTCTTCAGAATTTAAGGCATTGCTTTTAGCTTCCAGTGTCACTGCTGAAAAATCCAAAACCTTTCTGATACTTGATCCTTTGCATATTACTTATTTTTTCTTTTTGAATATATAGACTCTTTAATTAGCCTTGGTGTGGGTTTATTTTCATCCATAGCACTGGGATCTTGGTGGACCCACCCTTACGATCTGGCACCTCACATCCTTCCATTCTGGAAAATTTCCTTGTATTAGTTCATCATTGATTTCCTCCCTTCCATTTTCCTCTATTTTTCCTTTTTGGAACTTCTATTATTTTGATGTTGAATTCCTGGAATTGTCCTCTAATGTTCTTATCTTCTCTCTCCTGCATTTTCTGTTTCTTGGTATACTCACCTTATTTTCTAAAGAGATTTAATTAACGTTGTATCTATCAATCTTCCTATTGAAGTTTTTGTTTTTGCTGTCATGATTTTATTTTCCAAGATATCATTGCTGTTGTTGCTGTTCTTTGAACGTTTCTTTGCACATCATCCTGATCTTGTTTCATGGATGCAGGATCTTCTCCTACTTCTCTATTGTTAAGGTATTAACAATGGTCTTATTTTAGCTTTCTTCTCTCTGCATATCTTGTTTTTTTTTTAAATTCAGTTTTATTGAGATATATTCACATACCATACAGTCATCAGTCATCCCTGGTGTACAATCAACTGTTCAGAGTACCATCATATAGCTGTGCATTCATCACACCAATCTATTTTTGAACATTTTCTTTACACCAGAAAGAATCAGAATAAGAATAAAAAATAAACAGAAAAAAGAACACCCAAATCATCCCCTCCCCCATCCCACCCTATTTTTCAGTTAGTTTCTGTCCCCATTCTTCTATTCATCCATCCATACACTGGATAAAGGGAGTGCAATCCACAAGCTTTTCACAATTACACTGTCACCCCTTGTAATCTACATTGTTATACAATTGTCTTCAAGAGTCAAGGCTACTGGGTTGCAGTTTGGTAGTTTCAGGTATTTACTTCTAGCAATTCAAATACAATAAAACCTAATAAGTGATATCTATATAGTGCATAAGAATGTCCACCAGAGTGACCTCTTGACTCCATTTGAAATCTCTCAGCCACTGAAGCTTTATTTCCTTTCATTTCACATCCCCCTTTTGGTCAAGAAGATGTTCCCAATCCCACGATGCAGATGCTGGGTCCAGATTTATCCCTGGCAGTCATATCCTGCGTCGCCAGGGAGATTTACACCCCTGGGAGTCAGGCCCCATGTAGGGGGGAGGGCAGTGAGATCATCCATCAAGGTGGATGATCTAACATGGAAGAGAGAGACAGAACCAACAATCAGTAAAAGTAACCTGGGAAAAACATATGCACTTCTAAAGTTTGTTCAAACACTACAATTACATGGAAATTTGAATAGGAAGTGAGATATGGTAGGTCTGTAGTTAGAGAGAGAGGGCCACATCTAAGCAACAAAGAGGCACTCAGGGGGAGACTCAGGCACAATTATAAGCAGATTTAGCCTCTCCTTGCAGCAATGAGCTTCACAGGGGCCAGCCTCAGGACAGAGGGCTCAGGACATTAAGCCGTCACTCCCCAGTGTTTGTGAGAACATCAGCAACAATCCAGGTGAGGAAGTCCAACACCTCTGCATTTTCCCCAGCTCTTCAGGGGCCCCTGAATATATATTTTTACTCTCCACCCAAATTACTTTAGGATGTGTTGCTATTTCATTCTAATCTATACAGACCTACCATGTCTCACTTCCTATTCAAATTTCCATGGAATTGTAGTGTTTGAACAAACTTTAGAAGTGCATGTTTTTCCCAGGTTACTTTTACTGATTTTTGGCTCTGTCTCTCTCTTCCACGTTTCTGGATATCCGGTAATCATCAGCTGCTGTTCATGATTAAGATTATGTATTATGATATATTATGATTACTGTGGTTAGAATCTCTGAGCTCACAGGTTGGGTTTGCCACTCTAAGGTGCCACTCTGAGGTGATCTAACTGGGAGGTTTTTGAAGAACCCCCTATATCAGTATCTTTAGATATTTCCTCTTGGGCTGATGAAATACCCCAAAGGAAAGTCTCACAGTCTCTTGTCTAGAGGGCAAAGATACTACCGATACTACCGGTGTGGAATGCTCAGATCTCTGCATTCAACATTCCAGTGAAATGGCCACTTATTCCCCTTATTTTCAGTATGGTGTCTCCTTTCACAACTGTGCCACATACTCTCTATTTAACCTTCTTCAGAGGAAAATCCGCTGGACATTGGCTGGGATAGAGGAAGGAGAGCTGCCCAGTGGCTTGGAATTAGGGAAGAGATCTAGACATCTAACTTCTTCTCACCCTAGTTCTCCTTATTTTAGCAATCTCTTTACCTGCATTTCCAGAGGTGCCCTGGACTGCCAGTTTCTGTGATTTCTGAGAACCTTGCAGTATAAACCAAGTTGGCTCTCAGTTTTCTCCACTGCCAGTTTGAGATGTCTCTTTCTTCAGAGCTGCTAGGTCAGTAACCACATGGATGTCTGCTTTCCTGCTTCAAAAATTCTGCCACTGTCATTTCCTTTCCTGTTCTCTCTATTCTTGCAGGTTTATATCTTGAAAAAAAAAAAAGAGTCTCTTTACTGAAGTTTGAGTGGAGTTTTGGGAGGGAGAGAAATTAGATGTATGTATTTAATCACCATCTTAACCCAGAGCCCTAACTTCCTTTTTCAATATATTTTTAAATATAATTCCTGGAATAACCCTACTTGGTCATGGAGGATTGTTACATTAATGTACTGGGATTTATTTATTTCTATCTTTCCATTTAGAAGTCCTTACATGAACATGATTAGCAGGAAATGAGCCTTTCTATGAGGAGGATTCAAGGAAAATATCTTCAGTGGGATAACTTTAATTAAGTATATGAGAGAAAAACCAGAGATGAAAGAAATCCCGGCGTGCAGCCTCCAGGCAACCCCTAAAGGACTGGAGGTCCTACTAGAGAGGGACCCTACAAGCAATTCTTGAGGACTCATCTGGCAAGTACCCTTTGCAATGTGTTGGAACCCAGAATACGTCCCTGGATGCATCATTGGCCACCAGTTGGTGGCCTGATTTCATCTTACATCAATTGGGGGGACTCTGTGATAAGGCAGTGAGTCCTGGATGACTTTCTGAAATGCAGCCCATTGCCCCTGTGGGCCCATGATCATTCTTTGGTTAATTATACATTTATTAAATATTCAGCGAGCATCCACCATGGGCAAACTGCTATGTTAGCTCTCAGTAATTGAGACAACCTGCTTTAGGAAACTCTTAAGGCATCTCCCCCATCTCCAACCTTACAGAGCAGAAAGGGAGAGGGATAGAGGGAAAGGGGGCTCAGGGCAATATCCTGTGCTATAATACAGTGACAATAATTCCTCTCTCTCTGGCTCCTGATGAGGAATAAGTGTGGGGACTCTTATAAAGCATGGTGTGTGAACCACAGTGGGAGACTGGTTTTTGAGACGCAGCTTTATAGCGTGCAGGGAACCTTGGGTGTTTTATGAAGTCCGGATATTTTTAAATACCAGCATTTTGGGTGGAACATTTGAAGGGATTTAGTGACTCAAAACACCATAAATGAGCCAGCACTACTTAAATCAGTCACTACTGTACCGCTACTACTACAGCATAACAGCGTATGTGAAGTTTCCAGAGCGACTGCACTAATCTCTGGGTTACCTTCAAGAGGGCATCAACCTTTACCTGGGCTCTCGTTCTCCAGTGAGGCCGCCCACTCTTTCTTTGACACTACTGTTCTCCTCTCACCCCTTATTCGAAACAAGTTTTAATCCACCTCTCACAAGCAGCTTAGGTCACCGTGCTTTCTGGCAGACGTTTCTGAAACTAAGTGTTATTGACAGATCGGTTTTAGCCAACAGAAATGTTACATACGGAGTGGCATTTGGCAGTTCACCTGGGTAGCAGTACAAGTGTTGAAATCTCTGCCTAGCTGGGTCATCTTGGGCAAATTCGTTAATTCCGAGGCTTCATTTACCTATCTGTAAAGTGGGAATAATATTAGACACCCACACAGCTGTGGTGAGAAATAATAAGAAAAGGAGTCTGGAAGTGCCTGTTACGCTTCCCGCGGAAAGGGCTTAACGCAAGTAGTAGCTAGTATTGCCTGGGGTGCCGTGCTGGGGCAGACTGCCCGGCCGTGTGTGCGTGTGTCTGTGTATACGCACGTGTGGGTGGGTGCGCGCGGTGCTCGTGCCTGCGGGCGTGTTTCCTGGGGAAGGCGTGCGTGTGGATGTGCGCGACGGGCTGCCCTGGGCGTGTGCGAGTGGCGGCGCCAGGCTGGGAACGAGTCGCCCTTGCTCGCCGCGGCTGATTGGCAGCGCTGGGTGAATGAGCGCGCGTGGAGGCGCGGCGGGGCGAGCAGCACAGAGGCGGCGGCGGCGGCTCGGCGCTGCGGTGCGCGCCCGCCTGCCAGCCCGGGTGTGGGCTCTACCGCGGGCGGCGGGTTGGGTGGGAGTGGGAGGGAGAGAGGGAGGAAGAGAGAGGCAGGGAGGGAGGGAGAGCCGTTGGAGAGCGTG
>PVKY010007531.1:0-14839 GCA_004027775.1 Bradypus variegatus
GAAGACAGCCAGACAGTGTGTGTGTGTGTTGTTCATTTATTCCACACATATTTACCCAGCCCCTCTTGGGTCCCTGGCACTGCACCACGTGCTGAGGATATAGCAGTGACAGGCAGAGACAGAGGCACATGGTTGACATCAGGCTCCAGGCTTTGCGGCCCAGTCTGGGCAGGCCTCCGTAATCCCCCAAAGTGGGAAGAAGAACTCAGGAAGGTATTTGTGGGGTGCCAGCTGTTCAGAGGAGACCCAGATGCCAGGGATCCCTTTTCTGCTGGGGCCAAGAGCTTTCCAGTGCTCTGGTTTACACAGTAGGGAAAGAGCCAAGAGCCAGGCGTCAGGGTTCCAGTGGCTGAATGACCCTGTGCGAAAACCTCTTTGTTATGGAGAGCTCCTACTAGGCCCGGCAGATTCCTTCCAGTTTCACATTCCCGGAGTTGCTCTTCCCCAGCGTTCTGGGGCAGTGCCGGAGTGGGCCCCTGGTGGGAGCAGCTCTCTGCTGCCCCCACCTGAGTCCTGCCTGGAGGTGGCAGGTGTCGGGTTAGGCCCAGCCCCCTCCGTGCCTAGCCACTCAGGTACGAGGCTGCTCCCCCTCCCCTTGAGTTGAGCTGCCCTTTATAAAGGGCCATCCCTGGGATTGTCCCCCAACCCAGAAGCAGCAGTCCTCGGTTTCTTCTCTAATTTCTGGTTTGGCCTGCCTGCCCACTTCTTCAGCCTCCACCATGTCCATCAGGGTCACCCAGAAATCTTACAAGGTGTCCTCCGGCCCCCGGACCTTCAGCAGCCGCTCTTACACGAGTGGGCCCGGCACCCGTGTCAGCTCCTACTCTCGGGTGGGCAGCGGCGGCAGCAGCTTCCGGGGCAACCTGGGCACCGGCATGGGTCTGATGGGGGGCTACGGAGGGGCAGGGAGTACAGGGGGCATCACAGCCGTCACGTTGAACCAGAGCCTGCTGAGCCCCCTTAAGCTGGAGGTGGACCCCAATATCCAGGCCGTGCGGATGCAGGAGAAGGAGCAGATCAAGACCCTCAACAACAAGTTTGCTTCCTTCATCGACAAGGTGAGGTCCCCAAAGGTCCGCACCCTCTCTCGGGGCCACGCCGTCGGTGGGCTCATCTCCAGTCCCCCACTGGCCCTCCTGATGGGCCCCACACTCTCTTGGCAGCCTTCTCCCCCCCCACCTCTCACGCACTCCTCGCATGCACTCTGATTGGGGCTGGGGCAGGAATGGGGAGAGGGTCTGGACGGCTTGGGACTGCAAATCCTGGAGCTTCCTCCCGACTTGACTTCTGACCTTTCTGTAAGGGATTTGTCCTGGACTAGTCCCAGCCGTTAAGCTGTGGGGTGGGAAGGGAGCCCCTTCCTCCAGGTTCGTTCCTTTCAACTAGTGCTGCCCTTCTGGTCCCCCCCAATAGGGTCCCGGTGCTTAAACTTATTTTTTATTCCTCCAAATATGAGATTGATAGGATTGTGGAAGGAAGCGGGTATCTTGATTCAAATAGGCAACTATTACTGATTGAGGCCCTTGGCACCCAGGACCTGCGTGTGGGAGCACCGGGATGAGTCATAACTTGGTCCCTGCCCTGGGAGCCTGCAGTGTGGGTGGGCGGGGTGGGGTGGGGCCACGACCCTCCCTGAGATGGGTGAGGGGCTGAGGCCTGTGGGCCACGCTCTGTCTACATGGCGGATCTCTTAGCCCATAAAGCAGGTGTGTGTGTGTGTGTGTCAGAGGTGGGGTTGGGGAGACTCCTGGGCTGGCTACAGGACAGCCTTCCTCCAGGATTCAAAGTCCTCTTTGGTCTCAAGCCCTGTTAAAGCCCAGAGTTTATGGCTTCAGATAAGGTGTAAGCCAACGCCCCTCTCCCCACCTTGTCCTTGTCCCCTTTTACTTTTCCCTACCCTGGCTCCACCCCAATTGCCTGGCTCCACTTCTCCGGAGAAAAAATCCAGGCCAGATTTTGCAGCCTTAGGGGCCCTATGGCCCCTGGGGGCTGGAGGATTGGGCCCCTCCCTGCTGACTGGCTCCTCAGAGGCATTGTGGGAATGGAAGGAGGGAAATCCTGGGGCAGATTAGAGCCTGTAGGAATTGGAGCCCCCCCCCACCCCAGGAAAGGACACTGCCCTGTTCTTTATGGGGGGCTTGCTGTTTCCTTAGCTGTCTAAGCACCCATGCCTTTACTTGACTGCATGTCACCAGCTCTGGGATTCTTGCAGCAAGCTGTTAAGCACAGGCCCTGGAGTCCAAATTCCTGGGTCACTTCTGGCTCAGCCGTTTTCTTATCTGGGTAACCTTGATCAATCGGATGTCCTTATTGTTAATCCCTAGTAGATCAAAGAGTTTTTGCCTATTCACGGATATAACGTATGCAAAGTACTTAGCAGTGCTCTGGCTCACGTTAAGTAACCCTTTAGGACTAGACATTATAATTACTATTATTTTTATTATTTTGGGGCAGAACGACATGAAGAAGAAAAGTATTTACAAAGAGGGGGTTATGGGGTCTAGACTATACTCTTAAAACATCCTCCTTTTCCAAGATGACCCACTCTTTAGAAAGTTACTACTTTGGGTTGAGTAAAAAAAAAATTGCATTCCCTCTATCATGCTCTTATTCGGTCTTAAGACTTGGTTTCTTTGAGCCCAAGGATCCTAGGACCTTTGTGTTTGGGGCAGGAAGGGAGGCTTGTGAATTAGGGGATGAAGTGGGGTGGGGTGGGGAGACCCTCTCTGAGGTCCTCTTTGTCTTTGTACAGTTTCTAGCAGATACTGAAGAATCTCAAAGTGAATGCTGTGGGGGAGGTGGGAGGGGTCTTCAGTTTGCAGACAGACCTCTTTTGTCTCTTGTCTCTTTCCCTGGCTAAAAGTGACTTGGTACAGAAATGGGGCTCAAGGCCTGCCTGAGTTCCTTTAAGCCTTGGCAGAATTGAGGTGACTCAGGCTCTGAGAGAAAAAGCAACTCAAGGTTATGTAGACAGGTTAATAGCAGGGTTTAGCTAGAACCTGAGTCTCCTGTGTCTTCACGGGGGTACAGCTGAAGTTTCCCTATAATCCCCATGACTCCCTCCAAAGTTACTCCAAATAATAATAAAGATGATAGTACCATCGACATTTTCTTTTACAATCTTATATAAAGTGTAAATAAGAGCATCTTTAGAAAACTTGGCTGTTTTTATTGATCTGTAATAGACAAGCTAAGTGAGACCTGTTTGCTCTGCAAATATAACGTAAGTTAAGTTCTTTGGCTGCCCTCCCCTCCCCCCCCGGGACTCTGAGCCCTGATGTAGATCTTCTTGCTCCCTCCTCCCTCATGCAGGTGCGGTTCCTGGAGCAGCAGAACAAGATGCTGGAGACCAAGTGGAGCCTCCTGCAGCAGCAGAAAACTGCTGGGAGCAAAATGGACAGCTTGTTTGAGAGCTACATCAACAACCTTCGGCGGCAGCACGATGCACTGAGCCAGGAGAAGCTGAAGCTGGAGGCGGAGCTTGGCAACATGCAGGGGCTGGTGGAAGACTTCAAGAATAAGTGAGCCCCCCCCCATCTGTAGTTATCCTGCCCTGCCCCTTGGGACCCGAGGCCAAAGTACCCATGGCCCTGTGCCTCAAGGTTATGCAGTGGTATAACTGTCCCAGCGTAATTGTTAATAGCACCCCCTTTTAATCTCTGAATGATCAGATTGGGACAATAAGTTATATGGTAATGTTTAGGTAGAAAATCTAAGATGAGAGAAACAGGTAGCCAGCAGGCTTCAGTTTTAGATTTCCAGCCCTGGCTCTGTTTATTCCAGCCAACCCCAGAAAGCTCTAGCTGAGGTCTCATGTCAGTTTCTGTTGCTAAACATCCCAATCTACCCAGTCCACTGTGTGTTCATGGATTTGGAGAGAGATTTCCTGTTCCAGGCTGCTCCACTGGCTGATGATAGATAGCATGGAGTGGGCATGTGAAGAAGGTAGCTGGTCAGGTTGGGAGGAACAGCCTCATATCCTGCATCTCCCATGAATTAAATTTTCTAGATATCCAAGCCCCCCGCAAGAGACCCAGGGTAGCCTTACCTTTGCCTTCATCCTCTCAGTCTCTGAGTCTTAAGTTTTTTCTTCGCCAGGTACGAGGATGAGATTAACAAGCGAACAGAGATGGAGAATGAATTTGTCCTCATCAAGAAGGTGAGGGAGTACCCCTGTCCCCAACAGGGGTTTAGAGACTTGGGCTAAAGAAATCTTTCTGGGTTCTGTCCCTAAGTGTTTCCAAAGGGTGGGACAAATTCATTTATGTCAACAATTGAGTGCCTCCTAGGTACGTAGCATAAAAAGGTAGATAAGAGCAGAGAGAGAGCTAGGTGTATCTGGACAGAACTCTGGACACCGAGGTTGGAGGTCTGGCTATAGAAAGCTTCCTGGGGGAGAAGGAGGAGGGTGTGCTGTAGGAGGCAGAAGTAAAGGCGTATGGGCTGGGGATGTAGGTACAATGCAGCAGAGGCTGAGCTGGAGGACCAGACCCTAAGGTGGGGGGTGAGGGTTGTCATGGCAGTTAGCTAGAAGGTCCTGAAGTCCCAGACATTGGGTAGATGTTGGGGAGCCCCCATGGGTTGTGGGTTTGGGTGTGAACATCCAGCTCAGGCTCCCTCTTACCCCTATTCCCCCCAAGGATGTGGATGAAGCTTACATGAACAAAGTAGAACTGGAGTCCCGCCTGGAAGGGCTGACCGATGAGATTAACTTCCTCAGGCAGCTATATGAAGCGGTAAGGTCTTGGGGCAGGGCTGTCGTATCAGAGTCTCCCAGTCCCATTAGGGTCCCCCCACCCTGGCACCCAGCCACAGGCTCCTTCCAGCTCCCAGCAGGCTAACAGACAAAGGCCCACCACTGAATAATTACTGCTACCATTTCTACCCCACTACCATTTCTAGCCATATTGGAATCCTCTGTGGCTTGGTTTTGGTTGCCAAGAGGATGGATGGCCTCTTCCCCTTGATTACTCAACCAAGGCCAGGTTTCCTTTTACCCTTGCATCACTTCAGCTTTACCTCCCTCCGTATTCCAGGCCTTCCGTGCTCTCACTTCCACCTGTTCCTCTTCTGTTGTCCCTGCCTTGTCCCCTGAGGAAGGCCCTCCTACAAAAGGGAGCTGCTACGGGCAGGGAAAAATTCTCACCACCTCCCCCTGCCTCCATAGGAGATCCGTGAGCTGCAGGCCCAGATCTCGGACACGTCCGTGGTCCTCTCCATGGACAACAGCCGCTCCCTGGACCTGGACGGCATCATTGCTGAGGTCAAGGCCCAGTATGAGGACATCGCCAACCGCAGCCGGGCCGAGGCCGAGAGCATGTACCAGATCAAGGTGAAGAGCAGGGTCACCAGGCTAGCCTTTTCCACTCTGGCCAGTACTGTGGCCTAGTCCACGAGGACTGTGCTGTGAGCTGGGCCTGCTGAATGGACGGGGAGTTCTGTCATCCCTGGCCTGGAGGCCTGGGATAAGGTCTTCAGTGGTGTGTGTGTTGGAGAGATGAGATGATCTGGAGGACACCTTGGGTCCCACGGGCAGCCCCTCTCAAACCTCACTCCTCCTCTGTCTACAGTACGAGGAGCTGCAAACACTGGCTGGAAAGCATGGGGATGACCTCCGCCGCACGAAGACGGAGATCTCCGAGATGAACCGATCCATCAGCCGGCTTCAGGCTGAGATTGAGGGCCTGAAGGGCCAGGTACAGGCGGGTGGGGGTGGGAGGGCATCCGTGGGCACCTGGGTGAGAGGAGACAATGTAGGAAGGAACAAGGGGCCTGGGGCTCTGGGAGAGAATCCTAGACCTGAGTTTGGGGGTTGGAAGTGAGAGCCACAGTCCAGCTTCTGACTGCACCTGGGAAGCTGAGGGATGATGCCGTGGTCCCTGGGGCCATGACGGGTGAAAGGGGACAGGTGTCCAGGATGGGTTCCCCAACACTACTTGATTTTATCTGTCTTATATGTTAGGATAAAATTGGGTTCTAGAAACCAGAGATCTGGTCCAGTTAGGGTAGGCCATAATAACTTAGTGTCACAGCTGAGAATTTTGTGAGACTGGAGGCCGTCTGGCGGGGGCTCCAGCTCCCCATTCTCATCTGCTTCCTGAGTCTTGCTAGTGGCATTTTCTTTGCACTGGGACTTAGTTAGTCTGGGGAAGGGAGCCCGACACAGGGAGAGAGGAGGCACACCAGACTCCCATTGACCTGCTTTGCTGTCTCCCACCCCCACAGAGGGCTTCCCTGGAGGCCGCCATTGCTGATGCCGAGCAGCGTGGGGAGCTGGCCATTAAGGACGCCAATGCCAAGCTGGCCCAGCTGGAGGCCGCCCTGCATCAGGCCAAGCAGGACATGGCGCGGCAGCTGCGCGAGTACCAGGAGCTGATGAACGTGAAGCTGGCCCTGGACATCGAGATCGCCACCTACCGCAAGCTGCTGGAGGGCGAGGAGAGCCGGTGGGTGTGGAGGCGGTCTCTGACGCTGGCCTTGGTGCCCCAGCCCCTGGGATCTAGGTGCTGGCTGTAGTCCCCTTGGGACTTGGGTTCTGTTCTCCTGGGACAAGAAGGGCCAGAAGTTGGTCCTGATTTCTCCTTTGTCCTCTTGGTACAGGCTGGAATCTGGGATGCAGAACATGAGTATTCATACGAAGACTTCCAGTGGCTACTACCCAGGTGCATGTCCTAGGCCCTGAAGATCAAGGGCATGGGGGGCAGGACCATGGACTCAGGAGGAGACTGTGCCCAGTCTCTTGTGCCCTGACCTTATCTTGAGCAGTTGGCAGAGAGCCCAAGAGAAGGAACAGGAGACCTCTTCTTGGGAGCAATCCCAGAGTGATGGGAGATACATCCAGGACCCAAATGATATATTTCCTTATAGAAAGCACCCAAATAACCAGTAGCAATGTGCCAAGAACTGTGGTTGATTTTCTTTTTTTATATAACTCCTGTACAGTTTCGTATTGTACAGATTAGAAAGCTACAGATGAGGAGGTTTCATGAAATGACTTGGCCAAGGTCACATAGCTAATACTGAAACTCTTGCCCTGACAATTCTGGTTAGTGGTAGCTGGTCAGGCTAACCTGGGCTGGATTCCCCGTCCCTGGGTGGGGTGGGGGCTGAGCAAGGAGTGAGCGGAGAGGGGGTCGTGGGGCCTGAGGCGGGGGGGTCTCCTGTGCTCACGTGACTGCCTCTGTCCCTGATCAGGTCCACTGAGCCCCGCCTTTGGAGGCCTTGCAGGCACTGCCAACAACTACTCCTTCAGCCCTGGTGGGAGCCGCACTGGCTCCACCAAGGCCGTGGTTGTGAAGAAGATTGAGACCCGCGATGGGAAGCTGGTGTCCGAGTCGTCCGATGTCCTGCCCAAGTGAACTGCCACTGCAGCCCCTCCCAGGCCACCCCCTGCCGTGCTGCCCCAGAGCCTGGGGACAAGGAGCTGTGCAGGGGGGCGTAGGGAACAGGAGACCTGGGGTACCCCTTCTTGCCCATGTCCCCACCTAGAAGCCATTTCATCTTTTCCAAAATAAAGCCTCAGTTGGCTCTGCCAACCGACCTTGCTGTGTGTGCAGCTCTTGTCCATTGGGTTGGGAGTCGGAGGTGGTCTGGTCTGTCTGGGGCTGAGAAACTGGGGGAGGTCCAGCAAAGGGCTTTGGGGGAGGGAAGGCTGGTGTCCTGTAAGCTGTTTCCAAAGAGATGCCTTTGTTGAAGCCTGGTGACACCTTGGCCATTGCCATAGAGTCGGGGTTCTATAGGGAAACAGAACCAACA
This sequence comes from Bradypus variegatus, assembly GCA_004027775.1. NCBI lineage: Eukaryota > Metazoa > Chordata > Mammalia > Pilosa > Bradypodidae > Bradypus > Bradypus variegatus. The sequence continues at coordinate 7,756 of PVKY010007531.1, forward strand.
GGAGATATCTGTAAATATGAGGTTTTTAAAAGTGTCACATGGAAGTGGGGATACATGAGTCCAAATTCCGTAGGGCAGGAGGCGTGAGTTCAAATTCCCTTGGGCAGGCAGAGAGCTGGTAACTGATGAAAGTCTTCAATGAACTCCCCAGGAGAGGCTGAATGGCTGAAGAAGTGAAGGTTCTCTTTTCCCTTAAGTTTTCAACTGACTGGATTAAATCCAGCTGATTGAATTGTCTCATTGTAGAAGACACTCCCTTCTTTAATGTAATCAGCCACAGATGCAATCAAATGATTTAATAAACCAGAAAGCTTATTAGCCACAAATATCCTTGCACTAATGGTTAGGGCAGTGCTTGATCAGACAACTGGGCACACATGATCCTAGCCATCACACCCTGTTTCATTTGATCTATGCAATAAACCTTGTCAAGTAGACAGTAGGTTATAGATGGTGTTGTCAAGAGAGACTTCAGTCTGCTTTGTTGAGGTCACAGGAAAATCTGGCCTCAGCAAAAACCTGCAGATTTGGAGAGACCAAGTAATTTTGAAAGTGGCAGAGCTGGAATTCAAACCCAGGACTTCCAATTCCTAAGCCTGTTCTTGTCAACCAGACACACAGCTTTTCCCATGGCTAGAAATGACTTTCCACTGTCTTCATACTTTTCCACCAGGGACCAAGGAGTCCCTACAATTGGTAGGTCACAGCCACAATTTCTAGAAACCAAGGTAGTTATAGGACTTGGCTTTACCCTATTCAGACCCACTCTGCATTGATCCTCACTCCCCCACCCCCTTCCCACCGTCACATGCTGTATTTATATTCAGGGCTGTGCATATAGAAAGGCGTGTGTGCGTTCTGTGTTTGCATGTGTAGAGTGTATTGTGTTTCTATGAGTGTGGACAGATGAAGTGTGTGAATAAAGGGTTTGCCTGTCTTTCTCCAAGGCTTAGAGCCGGAGCAGAGGTTTAGGATACAGCTGGATAGAGCAGTGCCTCCTGATACTCCCTCTTCTGCTGCCACCACTGCTGAGTTCCGGGCAGACACATCTGTCCCTTTAACACTTGGCTAACTGTGGACAAGTCCCTCAGGTTCTGGCCATCCTGTGGGGTCTCTCAGGACTCCTATTCCTGGGCCCTTGGCTTCCCAGCCCCTGGTCCTTCCACCCTGCCTCACTAGCTCTTAGCTACCTATCTCCATGCGGCTGTGCTTCCCCTACCCTTGCCCTGCCACCAAGACCTGGGGACAGGGGAGGGGTTTTGGACACTGTCATGATAAAGGACTTTACTCCAGTGATAAAATGAACAGTACCATTTCTAGAGCAGTGGCCTTCCAGCTATTGGCAGTGGCTTCCAATAATGGATTCATTTTAATCACCAAGTACACACACACACACACACACACACACACACACACACACACACTAAAATTTTTCATAAAACAGTACCCATCCCTGCCCTCTGCTCAGGTGTGCTGGCCCTCTCAACAGGTCCCAGGAGCCAGGAGGGTGGTGTAGAGCCCAGGGCGGGGCAGCAGCTGGTGAGAGAGACCTCCGCCCACTGGGCCCCAAGTCAATATTTTCATTTGTGCCTCTCCCAGCCTGAGGCTAACTGAAGCCAACCACGCTTATCAGGGTGGGCCTGGGGCCCTTTTCATCTTCCAGGCGTTTCCACAGCCTGGGTGTTTGCTCAGGGGAAGAAAGGAATGGCTAGGGAGAATTCCCTTTCTTTCTCTCTACCCCTCCCTCTCTTTTCCTCCCTCCCTCCCTTGCTTGTTGCTGGGCCACTCAGCCTTCGGGGGACCCCAGCCCATCTCCATTTCGGTATTTACATATAAGAGCTAGAAATCCAAGTCTCACTCAGATGAGGAAACTCAGGAAGGATGGAAGCTAGTCTTTCTCGTGGGAGCTGACGTTCCTTCCTGGGATGAAGGGGAGGAGGGGAGGGGGACTAGCATGGGTGGGGGGTATCGATGCCGCTGGGCATCCTCTTCACATATCACGGTGGATGCTGGTTCTTGGTCTACTCAGCATCCCTTCTCCCTCATTCTGGCAACACAGCACCTCCGCACCCCTTCCACCATGTTCTCCTTTTTCTCAGGGACTGTTCTTCAGCTCCAAACCTGTGATTCTGGTGGGCCTGCCAGATCTGGGCCCCAGGTGGTAGGCATGAGCCAGCTTTGGACGTTCCCAGGGCCACCTGTGTTCTTCTCCGAGGTGTGACATACGTAAAGTAACGTGCATTCAGTGTCAATGTTAAATGCACAGCTTGATGAGGTTTTATACCACATCTGGGATATAAAACATTTCCTGCATCACAGATGATTCCTTTGGGCCTCTTGCATTTTTTCTTGTGAAATATAATATATATACAGAAAAGTGATACATTTCAAAACACAGTTTAACAGGTAGTTAGCAAATTTCAAAGCATAGTGTGGGTTACAATTCCACAATTTCAGTTATTTCCTTCCAGCTGTTCTAATACATTAGAAACTAAAAGGAAATATCTATATAATGAGTCAGTAGTCATAATCATTTGTTAATCCTAACTTCTCTGTTACAGCTCCTTCCTCTCATTTGATCATTTTCTCAGTCTTCAGGGATATTTGGGTTGGAGTTTGATAGTTTCAGGTATTTACTTCTGGCTTTTCCAATACATTAAAACCTAGGAGGTGTTATTTAAATGGTGCATAAGAATGTCCACCAGAGTGACCTCTCAACTCCATTTGAAATCTCTCGGCCACAGAAACTTTATTTTGTTTCATTTTGCATCCCCCTTTTGGTCAAGAAGATATTCTCAATCCCAAGATGCTGGGTCCAGATTCATGCCAGGGAGTCATGAGTCATATCCTGCATTGCCAGGGAGATTTTCACCCTTGGGAGTTGGGTCCCACGTAGAGGGAAGGGCAGTGAGTTCACCTGCCGAGGTGGCTTAGTTAGAGGGAGAGAGAGGGCCACATCTGAGCAACAAAGAGGTACTTGGGGGAGACTCTTAGGCACAATTATATGCAAGGTTAGCCTCTCCTTCGCAGTAATGAGCTTCGTAAGGGCAAGTCCCATGATCCAGGGCTCAGCACATCAAGCCACCAGTCCTAATGTTTGTGACAACATCAACACCAATCCAGGTGAGGAAGTCCAACACTTCCGCACTTTCCCCTCGCTCCTCAGGGGGGCCCTGTAGATATATTTTTATTCTCTGCCCAAATTACATTGGGATGTGTCACTATTTCACTCTAACCTGTACTAAGCTACCATATCTTACTTCCTGTTCAAAGTTCTATGTAATTGTGGTGTTTGAACAAACTGACTGTAGAGTTAACTGTTTAGAAAATATAGATCCTGCACCAAATAGACATCTCTTCCCTTGGTCTCACATGGAAGTTGAAGTTTTAAAACACAGTCAGTTTCAAACTTTACCCTTTGGCCTGGTTTGCCCTTGTCTTAACCAGATCTGCTTCATTCATATCTCTAATTGAAGTGTGGGCTCTTTTTCAGCCTTTTTTTTTTTTTTAAACAGTTGCTGTATGTGTTAATACTGACATTCATATCTGCCGAGCTCTAGCTCTGATTCTCAGGTGTCACACAGATACCCAATGTTCCAGAGACCAATCAGGTTATACACTAAGGTATCAGCATCTCAAAGTTTGGAGACAGCCTTTACAATTCAGGAATAGGTTTGACTGCTGTAAGAGCTTACACTCTAGGGACCATTACAATAATTGTTCCCCTCTTAGACTATGTTCTCAGATTCAGTTCTGAGTTTACACATTGTAGTTAGTTCATATTGGTCAGGCATTATAGTGTTTGCCTTTATTTCTGGCATACTTCACTCAAAATGCTGTGTGCAGGATTCATTCACCTCGCTGAGTGTCTCACAGCTTCACTCCTCGTAGTTGCTCAATATTCCATTGCATGCATACACCACAGTTCACCATTCTGTTCCTCAGTCAGTGTACCCTTAGGCCACCTCCACCCATTGCAAATCATGAATACTGCCTCCATAAACACCAGTGTGCAAATGTCCATTCATGTCCCTGTTCTCAGATCTTTGGAGTATATACCCCCTAATGAGGTTGCAGGACCTTATGGCCCCCACATACTTAGCTTTTTGTGGAACAACCACACTAATCTTCAGAAAGGCTACATCATTCTGCCTCCTCATCAACAGAAGATAGGTACATCCCTCTCTCCATGTTTTCTCCAACACTTTTACTCCTATGTATATTTTTTCCTACAATTTTATAGTTATATTCACATACCATACATTTATCCACAGTGTACAGCAGTTGTTCATGGTATCATCATAAAGTTGTACATTTATCACTACAGAGGTCACTTTTTAAAAACACAAATCTGATTTGCTTACTCCCCTATTTAAAACCCTTTAGTGTCGACACCCAAGATGAGGCCCCAAGTTCAGACTTGGCCTATGGGCTCTGCCTGTGTGAGGCTCCCAGGCCTCATCCTGGCCACCCTACTTGGTGAGCTCTCTGATCAACTACTTAGCCCCTGTTACATTTCCTCTTTTAAAATGTTAAAATTTTTTTTATTAAAATTTATTTTATCCTGTTTCCTCTTGTGCAGGGTTATTGCAAATGGTGTTGCCTCTCCTTAGAACATGCTGCCTTTCCTAGGAACACCTCGGGGTTTCCCGATCATACTTGAGAGTTCAGCTCAAAAGTAGCTTCTCCAGGACAGTCTTCTGGACATCACAGGCTGGGTGGGCTGTTTCCATAATAAGTTCTCAAATATCCTGTTTTTCTCTTCATAGGTTATAATTATTTATGTATCTGCAGTGGTATTTTATTAGTGTCAGTCTCTGCTCTAGACTGTAAGCTCCACAGGGGCAGGACCACACCACACAATCTTAGTTCTCTGGTGTCTAGCAGAGTGCTGGGCAAATAGTAGGTAAGAAAAAAATTATTAAATAAATGAATGAATGAACCATGTCCATATTGATGGTCTTCTATTTTTTTCTTTTTCTGCCATCTAAACCCTTTTAAACTACTTCCTTTTGGGAAAATATCAATTTGTGAAGGTCTGTTTCAGAAACAGCTGTTGTATTGATTTTTTCCCCCCAGCAATAAAATAAACTTTTATTTGACTGGTGTTACTTGGCATTATTTGGGGGTGGCTGGGGGAGAACTGGCATCTTTATAATAGTAAGTCTTCTAATCCATGAACATGGTGTAGCTCCCTTCTTTAATGTCTGTCATATAGTTTTTTTTAAAAATTCAGTTTTATTGAGATATATTCACATATCATATAAACATCCATGGTGTACAATCAACTTTTTACAGTACCATCATATAGTTGTGCATTCATCACACCAATCTATTTTTTTGAACATTTTCCTTATACCAGAAAAAGTAACAGTATGGTGTATTGATCTTTTAAAGGGTCTCCCCGCCAAGTGGCCCCAGAGAGATTCAGGACGACACCCAGCCCCACATCAGCCACAAGCAGGCCCTCAGTAAGCACCTGGAAGGGGGAAAAACAGGATCAGAGAAAAGTCTGTTTTATCTGTTCCCTTACTCTTAGGTTATTCAGCAAACATTTGCTGGAGTCGGGGGTGAAGCAGATACTGCTTTAGGCCCAAGGTGGGAGAAGGACTGGGCATTCAGCACATGGCAAAGGTAAGGGGTCAGTGTGCTTGCTGGACTCAGCGGCAATTTGGTGTGACATTGCTGGTGGTCCCCAATGCCAGTTCTCCCCCTTTCCTCTGGAATTAGAACCCCCACTTTATAGTCCGGCACATGGCTATCTGGAATAAAGACTACATTTTTCTACCTTCTTTGTAAGCTGTGGCCATGTGACAAAGGCATGTAAATAGAAATGGAGAGTGCAACTTCTGGGAAGTATCCTTAAAGGGAGTGAGCATGAACCCCTCCTTTCTGTTGGCAGGAATGCACGAGTAATGGTTCGAGTTCAGCAGTCATTTTGGACCATGAAGTCATCTGGGGAATGGAAGCCACCCTTGGCAGAGCAACAAGACAGAGGAGACCTAGGTCTCTGCCATCATAGGGTGCCATTCTAGCCTTGGACAGGTTATTTCTATATGTCACAACTGAGAGAGAAATAAACTTCAATCTGAATTAAGCCACTGTTACATTGGGTAGCTCTGTTATTCCCAGCTGAAGCTAATCTTAATGCTGTGAGCATTATTAGCCCATTTCAGAGATACAGCTACCAGGGGAGCCTGAGGATGAAGTGAGTCCCGACTGCAAACTGGCTTCCTATCCCTGCCCCTTGACTTGCTCTGTGATGTTTGGGAAATCCCTCCCTTCTCTGGGCCTCAGTCAGTCTTCTTGAACAAAGAAGGGTTGGACTCTGTGGTTTCTAAGATATCTTCTAGTCCAGCCACTTTATTCTCTGGACATTTTGGTGAGTCATGGAGGCAGGGCTTGGAATTTATACATGATCTTGGCAGTCATAGTGCCATCTGAGGGTTTTATTTTTTATTTTTTTCAAGGGGAGAAGGCAAGGAAGATTAATCTGGCATTTTCTAATGGGGCCACATGACAAAAGCAGCAAAGTAGAAAGAGCACTGGACGAGGAGCTCGAAGACTTGGACTGGCATGCAGGCTCTGCCACTCGCTGCACCTGTGACTTCAGTTCCCTGCCAGTGAAATGGGGACAATCAAACTGACATCAGGGCAGTTGCAAGTAGTAAATGTAATGTGTGTGAAAGGGTTTTGTGAAGTATAAATGGTGAGGCTTCTTCAGGAGCCCTTGCAGGATGAATTCTCTCTGCCTTCTCTTCTGCGTCTTGTGTTCACCCCAATGCACCACAGTCCCTTCCCATGAGGCCCAGGGAGCCTCACAAAGCAGGAGGGCCTTGGAAAGAAGGCAGAGGGATCCCCCGGAGACATCTGCTTGTTCTTTGTCCTCCTCTCCCCTCCGTTTAGTCTTAACAGCTTTCAAAGCATTTATGAAGGCTTAATTCTCATTTTATAGGTGAGGGACGAAGCCCCAGGCCCCTGGAGAGGACCCCTGAGTCACTTGCTCAGAGGCGTTTAGCTGTTGGGTGGCAGAATTTGGATCAGAACAAAGTGCTCTAAACTTAGAGCTTTTTCCAGATTGCCT
>PVKY010007532.1:0-14833 GCA_004027775.1 Bradypus variegatus
TCACTAATTGAAGTCTGGGCTCTTTTTCAGCTTTTTTTTTAAACAGTGGCTGTATGCGCTAATACTGACATTCATATCTGCCAAGCTCTAGCTCTGAGTTTCAGGTGTCTCAGAGATACGCATTGTTCCAGAGACCAATCAGGTTATACACTAAGGGATCAGCATCTCAGAGTTTAGAGATAGGCATTACAATTCAGGAATAGAGCTAACTGCTGAAAGAGCTTACAATCTAGAGTCTATTACAATAATTATGTCCACGTTAGGCTATGTTCTAAGATTCAATTCTGAGTTTACACATTGTAGTTAGTCCATATTGGTGAGGCATTATAGTGTTTGCCTTTATTTCTGGTGTACTCCACTCAAATACTGTGTACGGGATCCATTCACCTCATTGTGTGTCTCACAGCTTCAATCCTTCTCATAGTTGCTCAATGTTCCACTGGATGTGTACACCACAGTGCACCATTCCGTTCTTCAGTCAATGTACCCTTAGGTCACCTCGACCCAAAGGTTGAATTTTTATGTGAATAGATGGTGCTATGTATACCTATATAAAAGACAGATTATTCTTATCTTAGCATATGTTGGTTCATAAAATGGTAATCCCTGCTGGAAGAGAAAAGGAAGTGACCCTGATCAAGACAGGAAGTCCCTAGGAAACCAGGTGTGTATTTGAAGCATCTGAAAGGAAGAAAGGGGAAGCACAGAAAAGATAAAATTAACCACCCACTTCAGTTTTGTTCAGAACTGTTTTTTAACTTTGTGCCACCCAAGGCAAACTTCATTCTGGGTAAATCTTCAATATAAGTAACATGTAGAGGCAGTTTTATTTCTTTGAGAATATTGCATCAAATGGGGAAGGCAACATCCAAATAAAGGGGAAAAATACTTCCAGTCATCCTTCAAATGCATTAGAAATGCCATGATTGCCTATTCTATGTCAAAAATATTTAAGTGTAATAAATCTGTTTAGAAAAGGAATTTCATGATGACAGAAACTGATCTTAATATTTTACCTTGTTAAAGCAGTTTGGAATTTAATAAGCATTTTCATACATTATATGTTATTTAATCCTCACCATAGCCTTTTGAAAATACCCAAACTTTGTTTCCTTGACATTTATTTGTACATCAAAGGAATAAATTTCATGCCCAGAGAAGTCCTAGTACTTGCCTTTATGTTTTTGCTGTGGTTTGTGGGAAAAATATAGCAACTTTGTATATTCTCTCTTCACAGAGAATGAACTTTTCTAGATGATTTTGGCCAGTGGTAGTTTTATGATCTCCTCTATCCAAATGGTAGCTAACTCAGCTATGCATAAACCATGCAGTCTGTTTCACTTTAAGTGCATACCGTGCCCCAGCTGGAAGTCTCGAAAAGATGACTCACCCAGCCTCTGAAGGACAGTCCTGGCCATGCCAGCTTGTACAATCCACAGCTTTATGGTCAGGATGGTGGAAACTTGGCTTCTGCTTCAGTCGAAGGAGAAAAACTCAGCTGCTGAGCCGAAGAGAAAGAGGAGAAAAAGGAAGTCTGACCATTACCTGAAATTGCATTGGCTGTGGCTTGTCCAAAAGCTATTTTCCCCTTTAAAAGTCACATTGTGAGCACTGACCCCACCAAAATGGTCAGCATTATCTGTGACTGGCTGAAGGGTGAGTCAGGATTCTAAATTCTGGAATTCTGCAGTGCTAGGAAAAATGAAAACACCAGTGAAGGAGTTCATTCTGATGTCAGCAGTTTCTGAGGATCAAAATGCTGAAAAACATGGCTGATTTTGTGATGCAATAAATACAGTTGAAGTCCCCCCAACAAAGAAGCAAAGGTTTTTCTAATGGCAAATCTAAGGGCTCCTGGCATCTACCTCCCAGCAGGCAGAAGTTTTGATTTACTCTGTTTGGCACTTAACTTGTTACCATTAAAGCATATTGCTGGCACTTAACAGATGTGAAGGAAATGCTATGAGGTGCGATGGATGGTGAAGCAGTCTCCTTGAACTTGGTGGGCAGCTCTGAATGACATTCCCTGAATGAAAGCCCCCTTGTCCCCTCGTCAATGATCCAAAGCCAAGTTTCAGAAAGTATTTATCAATTCCTAAGTTTTATATCACTTCTAGAAATAATGAAAACAAAAATGACAACACAGACATCTCCTGTAAGTGATAAAGGATTGGTATCCAGTGTATAGAGGCCTCTTACAAATCAGTAAGAAAAAGGCAAACAGCCAAATGGAAAAATAAAAAAAAAAATAGGTTCTCAAAAGAGGAAACTTGGACAGCCTGAAAATAAATGAAGAGGTGTTCAACCACATGGGCAATCTGCAAATGCTAACTGAAAAAATGAGATCCCAAATGAAAACTTATGTTCACATAAAAACCTGTACGTGAATGTTCACAGAAGCTTTATTTGTAGTAGCCCAGAACTGGAAACAACCCAGAAGTCCTTCAACGAGTAAACGGTTAAACAACTCTGGTACATCCACATCATGGAAACTACTCAGCAATAAAAGAAATGGACTATTGCTACAAGTAACAAATTGGATGAATCTCCAGAGAATTTGTTCGAAGGAAAAAAGCCGATCCGCAAAGACTACATACTGTATGATTGCATTTATATAACATTTTTGAAAGGACAAGATTTTAGAGAGAACAGATTAGTGGCTGTCAGTGATTAGGGAGGGGCGAGAGGGAAGGGGTGGGGTTATCAAGGCCAAGAGGAGGGATCCTTGTGGTATTGGAATTGTTTTATATCTTGACTGTGGCGTTGGATACAGGAACCTATACATGAGATATGCACACACACACGTGTGCAAGTAAAAGTGGGGAAATCTGAACAAAAGTGTGCCAGGCTCTGTTTTAAAAGCTTTACATATGCTATAGCTATTATTATTATTACTGATTCCTATTATTACTGATTACTGTTTCTGCTTCTGAAGCAGATATGAGAGGCAGAACATCAATTTTTCTCCTCAACCTTAGTTACAAACTTTCTAAGTAAAGTTAGAGTCCCACTGCCTTGTTATGGAGAAAAGACATTGAAGGGTTCAGAAGGATGTATCTGGTATCAGTCCAATTTAAGGGCAGACTGTAAGGCATGTGCTATGCAGCTAGGCATTTGAGCGGAAATGAAGAGTTGGCAGGTACTGCTGCTTAACTGGCACCCATTTTAAAGAATCCTGAATCATGCTGAATCATTTTAGCTGGTCCTCTCTCAGGATGCTTAATACTTTCTGATGGCCCTTCTTATCCGCAAGTTCCTCCAGGGCAAAGTCATTGTCTTCACTAGTCACCTTTGCAACCCCTGCAATACCTGGGTAAGACAGAACTCTGGAGGGAGGGAGGGAGAAGCTAACCACATTTCCAGGGGACAGAGGTGTAATAGAGCCTCTATCTCCAAATACAGTCAAGCAGTTCTTTTAAGTGAGCTACTTTTCCCTTTCTTAAAGTATTTTCAAACATCTCTAGTGAAATCAGTGTACCCAGGGGCATACCCAGGCAAAATGAGCTACAGTATTTAAATTCCATCAGAGATGGTCTCTGGAGGCAGCCATTAATGCCTCATGATCAGTCTGGCTCTATTAATAATAACCATTACAGAAAGCTGGCTGTTATTATGCCTGGAGCCAAGCAGCAAATACAACACTATGTTTCCATTCCTTCTACTTAAATCTTTTAAAATCTATAGAAGGACATAATGTCCAGCACCTCTATTTCACACCCACCCTTATTTTCTTTAGGTGTTTGTTTATTTTTTAACTTTAGGTACATTCTGTCCCTGGGTCTGTAATGAATAGCAAACCTTTTATGCAGCACTGTAGTTGTAAGGGTGAATAAAAAAGAATTTGGAAAATTTTAATTTATGGTTCTTATGCCAATTTTAGCTTGGCATGGTGTGAATATTCCAGGCTGGTCTCCATAGCTAGCTTATTGCATTAAACTGACTCATTATTAGGAACTCACTACTTTATGTAGGCAATTGTAAAACTACCCCCTACCTTAAGACATTAAAAAGATTAATCAGACTAGGGAGGGGAGATCTATAAAGCTGTGTAAGCTTCTTGGAGATAGAACTATATTAATAAAAAATTCCACTCTATTATCGGGAACTCAGGTTTAATAGCTCAATATATAAATACCTGCAAGGCATTTATTCAATCTGATTGGAAATGGGGGCTATTCATACTGAATTTTAAAACGTTTTTACTTTAAATTGTCTTGGTTAAAAAAAAAACAAACTTAAAAATCATTGGTTCTTAAAACAGTGCATTCCCTCTTTGATAATGGCTACCTTTTATTGAGCACTATATACCCAATAATTTGTTAACTGCTTTACAATGATTAAGCAAATACCAGTGACTTGAGCCTGGATTTCACGTCTGATTCTTAACACTTATGCTCTTAACCACTCTGCTTTGCTACCTCCTCACACACATAATTACAAAAATCATACAGCCTCGGAACTGGGAGAATCCAAGATGAAACTAGGGGCAAAAATTCATAAAGCTCTCTACACAGTCATGGGTAGAACTAATGCTGTAATCGAGGACTGTTCATCCCAGTTTTAACATCTTATAATAGGTCTGTGCCCTTCACTTCAAGACAAGGATGGTCATTAGAATGAAAAATACATTGGTGTGCTAGAGCAGCTACAACATGGCCTCCATGCTGCCCTCAAGGAGCCTATTAAGTTTAGTATGAGACTCTAAAACCATTGCAGAGCCTCCTAAAGCTCAAGAGACTTGATGTTCTTAATATACTGGGAAACAAAGACGATCCAAAATAGGACACAAAATTCTAGAATATTTTAGCTCACCCTCAACAGTTGCAAGTGGATGAGAGCCTTTTGGTTTCAATCCTGACAGTTTATAATCTGTCACTACATATATGATCTCTTTTGAAGAAAATATCGTGTTAAAGGCCAGATCGTGTCACTCCTAAGTAAGCTAAATGGGTTCCACGACGAGTTGTGAGACAGGGAAGTCACAGCACACTTTCCTTCCCTATTTTCACTCCCTCCCCAGGGCAGGCCACTTTCTGTCATCAGCCGCTCTTAATTAACGGGTTGAGGGTGGGATATATTAGTTCTGGAGCAGCAAGGCCTCCCTGGCTCTGCTCAGGACCAAACAAAATCCAAAAATCTCAGGGCTGTGTATCTACTTCTGCAGCCACTCTTCCATGACTTGGCAGCTACGCTCTTCTCCAAGCTTAAATGTGCGTATTCAGGAAATCGGACCCGGTTCTAACAGTCAAGAGCCCGCTTTCTTCTCCTCGGAGCCGAAGAAGATGATATTTTCCTTGGCCCCACGCTAATCAGAGAAACTTGACTGAGACCCGTCTGCGGTAACCCTCGTCGCCGGCTGCCGGAAGAGGTCGCCAGGGCGGGGTACACCCAGATTTCCACCGGGACAGCGAAAAAGGGCCGGAGGAGAGAGGCCGGGGGCCGGAGGTCGACCCCGGGACACCCTCGGGGTCTCTAACACAAGGTGCATTCGCGCCGGGGTTCCAGGCGGGAAAGGTTTGCGCGCGAGGTACGCCGGGAAAGGCCGCCTAGCGGAGGTGGAGGCACGCCCCACGCAGCGCTGAGAGGAGGGGGCTGGGCGGGCCTCCCCGCGGGCGGCTCTGATTGGATGTCAGAGCCCCGCACGCTGATTGGCCGCGTGGGCGAGGCGAAGGGGAGCCGTGCGCAGCGGCGTGTGTGGGGTCGTGTGCAGACCCGCGTGTGGCGCAGGCAAGGACCGTGAAAATAAACAGCCGCTGTCTTGCGAGCCTTCTTCCTCGGGGCTGCATCCGAGTCTCCGCCGCTGCGGGTGTTCTCAGACGCCGAAGGTGAGGGCTGGGAGTCGGGGCCTGGACTGGGGAAGCCGCGGTGCGGCCGCTGGTCCGAGGCGGACGAGGCGGGGGTGGGGTGGGGAGGGAGCAGGGAACGGTAAGGCGGCGATGGCGGCCGCACTTTGGCCTGCTGCGCTGCTGCTGCTGCGTCAGGCGGCAAACTCGGCTGCCACCGCCGCCTCGGGCCGGGGTTTCGGGCCCTCCTGGCCCGCCGCAGTCAAGCGACTCGTCTGCCCTTCCTCCCCTCCTGGGAAGCTGGGCTGTCGCGCGTCGGGGCCTCACCCAGCGCCAAGGCCGCACCCAGGCCGCGGGCTTCTGGCAACTGAGACCCAGGCCTGTGCGTCCTTGGATCTGATTCCCCGAGGCTTCGAGGGTCGCGGAATGGGGGACCGAGGGTCGATTTGGCGGGAACTTAAAAGGAAGGAGGTCGTATGGTGGGGAAGGTCCCTGGCTGCTGACGGAGGTGGGGTGGAGGAGGTGGTGGCGTGGATATTTGTGCAGGCCATGTGCCAAAGCCAAGGGTGGTCTTTAAAAAAAGGTCCTTGAAGAAGCCCTTGTGTTGGGTATGATAGGGTTCTCCGTAAAGTCTTGAGAGCCTTTGGAATTCCATACTTCAAACTAGCAAGCTTCCTGGTGTTGAATTTTTATCGACATTCAAGTGGTTGTCTTCAAGGAGCGGCTAAGAGCGCCCGATTTCTTTAAATCAACGGGATTTATGTTAGAGAGGCCCTTTAAAAACCCTATTGTTGGAAAAATATGAATTTGTCAAATCTCCAGAACAATGGCGGCAGCAGTCGTCTTTGCGTCATTTATTGGATTAATTAAATATAATTTACGCTAGAAACGAGACATTAAACATTCCAGCTACGTTTTTCTTAACGTGAAAACCTAATTGAAGAAGGTATGATCGCTCACATTTAGGTTTGGGGGTTGATTTTATTAGGGATAAGGCCTTTCCTTATTGCCACATGTTAACCACATGGCCTCAGCGACAGGGCACTTCGAAAGGAAGTGACTTCATCTGGTCTTGGGGGGGGGGTCTTTAAAAGAGTCCAGAACATAACTCAGTAATCATCTGTGACTACAGGTAGTATGTTTCAGGCGTTTTTGAGGGGGGTCGAGCTAAGGGATAAGACGGAAGCCAAGAGTCTAGGTCTGAGGGTTTTTTTTTTCCTCCTCCTTTTAAAGTAAAGGATTAATTTACATCTTGGCCTTGCCTCCACGTTGTAAGTTTTTTAACAAATAGGTTTCCCCCTTTTCCTACTTGTGTGACCTAACTTTGAAGAGGAACATAGTCTTGAGTTTAAATTAGCAACTTCCCTTATGTTATTTGTTCAAGCCTTACACATTTTAAAAAGATCTAGTGCCTGCCTTCTAGACATTTTTTCCCTTCCAAAACAGTTTTTTTTTTTTAATGCTTCTAAAGAGTGACTGATCAATGCTTCCCAACACTTACAGAGTGCACCCTAGTTATGTGCTGTTTTTTACTTTAGCTTGTTAGGCCTGATCCTCGTTTACAAGGAACTCTCTGTGTCCTGGAATAAAAGGAGTTTTTTCCAGATTGCAGTAACTGACAACAGAATAAAAAAAAAAAATGAAAACTAACAGTTTATGTTTGTATACCTACATATGTCACTTCAGAAGACTTGTGTAAGTAACGACCCTCCTTTTCATATCAGTAACAAGAGATGTGCAGTTTCTGTAAAATATTTTGGGCCAAGTCAGTGGAAAACCAAGGTGCATTGTGATTTCTTTTTTAAGATATTATAAATGTTCTTTGTAATATGATTTTGTGATTGTTTGGATTCTTTTTACCTTATAAAATCTAATGATAAAAATATATGGCATGTGTATGGGAAGCTACGCAGTTGGTGCTTAACATCAGTAGAACCACCATTTGACTAATTGGGATGATTGGCCTGTTGACTAAACACAGGCCAGAGAGGTTTTGCTTTTTTTCCTGCAGGAGTGAGAGTTTAAAATTATTGGCTCCTTGTCTTCTTCCTAGCCTTCTGACAGTATGTGGAGAGCCAGAAGACTGATGCCAAGGCATCCTGGCCTGCTACGTGGAGAACGCTTTTTCTATATACTGTCTCACTTAATAGAACTCTTATTCTGGCAGTGACATGCTACTGCAGTAAAGGAAATGATTCCAGCATTTTCATGTTACAGAAAACATGCTGGAATAGTAAAACGAATGCTTGTGGCCACTGAAATTCAAGTTGTAGGTAGGATTCAGTTAGCTGGAAGTATGAGAACGCTATAGTGCAGGTGAAGTGGTTCTATAATTACAGATGAGGGTATTAACTAGCAAAATCAGGTTGCCAGTCTTTGGAGTGGACACTTCTAAGTTCTTAGCTTAACATTTGGGAAAGCTGTGTGATAGTATAAAGAACAATTTTTTTTTTTACATTAACTTGTGCTTTACAGTTATTTGCTTTATTGTAGTAATGCCCTTGGGTAATATTTTTGAGGTAGGGGATGAATTGGTGTCCTCTTCTGATAACAGCATTTTGGTGTACTTGATTACTTCATCCTAACAAAAAGCCTCTGCAGAAGATTGAGTCAGACTGTTGAAATCCTGACTGTAGTACATTCTAGCTGTGGCTTTGGGTAAGTCACTCAGTGTCCGATCTTTAGTTTTCTTATCAGTAAAATGGGAACAGATACATAAATTGCACAGTGGTAAGGATTACAAATAATATGTTTTTAATACTTGACTCTGTAGCATATGTTCAACTTTTAAATAAAAACCCTTCGGAGATAATCGGGGAGGGCAGAAACTGAAGTAGTTAATAAAGGTCAGGCAGGAAAACACAGGAGCCAGTAGAATTGCTCCTTGTATTGTACTCTGATCTCATTCTGTCTAGACTGCAGGTAATGCAGAATATATCTTGCTTCCTTCCTTTCTATCTGAAGTTTATTACAACCGTCTGAAGTGTTCAGTATCATGTATGAATGAACACGCAAGGGACCTAATAGAACATCATAATGAGTGAGTGCTTGGGGGGTGTGGGGCAAAAGACCTACTGTCTTAAATGCAGTTAGGTCAGTGGTACCAATGAGGCAGGGATAACCCTGAGCTCGGGGAGAATGTGAATCTGCACAGCTGTGTAAGGAAAAACAAAACAAATAAAGCTAGCCAGATGCCCATTATACTTTGCTAGTGTCACTTTATCCCAAACTTTCCTGTTGTTAACTTATTTCAAATGTATTTTCTAGGATAGAGAGATTTATTTGGTCATTTTATTCATTGAACCCAAATGTTGTTAATCTTCACCAAGTGCTGTTAGATTTACGTAATTTACTGGTTTTAATCTTGGTATTAAAAGTGTGGTACAATTACATTAATGAGGACAAATTAGTATAATGTTTGTGCTTTGGTATTAATTCCTGAGTTTAAGCCTTAAATAAGTACAAAATCTGTGAAATAGTTAAATCTCTTAATTTAGTAGTAGGGCCTTGTTTAATCTTCAGTCTTCTCAGGCATCTTCACTGCCTTAGTGGTATGCCTCTTGCCTGGCTCATACTGCTTTCAGTGTGGTCTCTTATGAAAATTTGATATGCAGAAGTTGAGACTTAGAAACAAATATCTTATTTCTAGTAGTTGAAAATGTGAAACCGCTTGGAAGTTGTCCATTTTTCTCCTTGAATCTTCATTCCGTTTAGGAAATAGACATTATGAGAAGGGACGGGATAGGAAACTTGAGTATAAGCATAGTTAGCCCAGCTCAGCCTGCTCCTTAGGTAGACATTGGCTTGAGTTCTAATCAAAAACCACCTGTAAGCAGTTTAATTTTATTAGGGGAAGAGTAAAAAGGAAGGATAACTGTAAAAGCAAAGAATACAAACCCTTATGTTTTTGCAAATTGAGTACCTATTAAGCACAGGGTACTTGGTACATTTCTCTCCACACATCAGTTTTAGTAGTGCTCTTTTGCGGAGAAGGACAGAGAGGGGGCCAAGTGTTTTCCGTGAGGTAACACAGTGGTTAATCTGGGATTCAAAGCTAGGATTCAAATCTATGGTCCCAACGTCTTTCTATTGTGTCAGGATACTTGTAGATAATATCTGTGTTTTACTGCACCAAAAGGAAAAGAATATCAGCTCTCCTGCTGCCTGGCAACACTGACAATTACCTTAATTAGTACATCTATTTTCTAACATTCCATAAAATACTACTGAGGTCTAGTTGCTTGTGAATTCTTGGAATAATAATAAGAGCCCTGGATGGTCAGTTGGGGGCCCTGGTCTGGTTGCTGGCTTTTTTGGTGACCTTGGGCAAAAATTTCTCATCTCACTGTGAACAGGCTAGATAATCTGATGTAGATACCCTTCACCTTTCACTGGTTTTATCATTCAGCATAATTTTTTACTTGTTTTGGTCTCGCTCTAGTCTGAGCTTTATTAGGGATTGGAATCTAAAAATAACATTTATAAAATAGAAATTACTTCTTTTTGGATCATTTTTCTTTTTTAATTGTTTTAGGAATTGTCTTTAAAGTGATGGGCCTTAATTCCTTTGAAAAACTGAAATCTGTGGCTCTTAAAAATTCATTGGCACAGAATCTTACCCATGATTTCAAGAAGCTGGGGATTTCAGAGTGTTACTAGACAGCCATTCCTTAATGATTACCATAATTATAAATATATTGTTACTTTAAATTAGTGGTGCAGTCTTGTGAGTTTTAGCAGAAATTTAGGTGCTTTATTGTTAGTTCTTGGTTTAGAATCCCCTTTCCCACACATGCTGAAAAACAAAATACTGAGTTACATAACTTCTACTAAACAGATAATTAATTATAAAGCAGGAAGGTGCTTCAAAGTGAATTTCTTGGTTTCTGCCCTCAAGGAATATGATAAAAAGACAATGTGGCTGTGCCATGAAATTAATTAATTCTATTTTGATAGGGGAGTTCCAGGTTGGGAGATGGCAGATTCTTACACAGAGTTGTCCCTTGACATTTGGAAAATATTTTACCAGGTGGAGTGCAGGTGTGTGTGTGGGGGCAGGTTAGTACAGCAGGATTCTGGACAGGAGCAGCATGGGCATTGAGAAGCACTGAGCCATGATTCTCAGCTCAGATTTTCTTACCTTATTCTCTCTAGTTTTCATAAGGGGTAGCATGAAATGCTTTAAAGTCCTCTTAACTAAATACATGTGGATACAAGATGAATTTTATGATTGACACCTGACTCCTAGCATGCCTCTAAAACACTGGAAATGGGTTGTTCTAATAATGTTATTAAAGGCAAGTCCATCCCAAGGGACCAGTTAACAGAGGGAAAATGTAGGCCTGCGAATTCATTGCTGGTGATCGGCTAGGGCAAAGGGAAAAGGCAGAATTGTATACTCATTACTAATCACACTGGAAAGACCTCAAAAAGCGTAGTCCTAATGATGGGTCTTTGGGATATTAATAAAATTAATGTTTTTTCCCCTTTTAAGACTTAGTGAGATTTTGTTTTGTTTTTACCTTAATTTCCTCCAGAAAACAAAATTAGGTGAGGCCAAAATTTGCTGATGACAAACCAAATGTCCCAGACAATTCAGTTATAATGTATAAAATCCTGCCTTTGCCATTGAGCTATTCATATCTATTTCTCAGAATAATTTACTTCTAGTCCCGTAAGAGACTCTCTCTGTTAAAGTAGATAAATACTACTGGATTATTATTGTATTACTATTTCTTAATGTAAATGAAGAAACTTTTCTCTCCCTAAATGTAATTCATACCCAACTGACCATATTTAAAACAATTTTAAGTTATGAATTAGGGTAAGGGGAAGTAGAGCTTAATGTTTTGTCTTTTTTTTTTTTTAACTTTTTATTTTGAAATCATTTCAAGCTAACAGGAAAATTGCAAAAATAATACAGGAGAACTCCAGTATGCCCACTTGGAACATTTTACCACATTTGTTATATGACTGTTTTCTTAAATGTTTGAGACTAGGTTGCCATGCATCATGCTCTTTGGACATTTAGTATTTCCATGTCCATTTCCTAAGCACAGGCATATTCACTTATGTAACTACCTTAAGTACAGTTATCAAGTTCAAGAAATTTAACATTTGTATGAAGTATTTTATGTCCCAGTAATGTCCCTTTGGGCATTTTCTCCTCCATTATTAGATCTAGGACAGGATCATGCATTGCATTTAATTGTCATTGTCTTTTTAGTCTCTTTTAAAAAATACTTTAACATAAAACCACATAAAATTTCCCATTTCAGTCACTCCCAAACATACAATTTGGTGGGATTAATCACATTCACAGTGTTTAATCATAAATGTCATTTTAGCTAATTGGGTCCTTTACAGAAATATTTATTTTCACCTTTTTTTTCCCCTTCACTTACTTTGGAGCTGGGTCCCATTAATATGGAGGTAAACAGAAGATGGAGAAAAAGGAAACAGTTTATGAAACCTCTTCAGATTGGTTAATCAGTTCTTGAGAGACTAAATTTTTAACTGGTATTTCTATGCTGAAGGTAAACATAAAATGATAAGTCACTGATATGTGTGATTATGCATCATAACATCATTTTCCTTTGGTACTGTGTAATTATGAAATCAAGTTTTTTTTTTAAAGCAGCAGTCTCAAGGGGGAGGTTATGGCAGGATTTATCATTTCTTTAGCTCTGGAACATCATTTTGAGTTGTCAGATTTTGTCTTTGCTAAAAGATAAGTGACTTGTTTAAATATTGTTATAAAATGTTCAAGACTTACCAGATTGCCTGTATTATATTGTAAAAAAGAAGTATGTTATCATTTCTCTGCAAAAAAAAAAAAAACTCTTAATAGTTTCAGGTGCTCATATAGTACACTGGATAAAGAAAATGAGGATGGGGTAAGAGATGCCATAGCTGCTTTTTTCCTTTGACCATTTCATGTACCATTCATTTTCTACCCTCTGATAGAAACCAGCACTATACATAATTTAGAATGCTAAAACCAACAAAGTTTTAGGAATGGTTACAAAGCAAGTGTAATGTCAAATTCTGTAAAAATAAAATTTTAATTTCCTTTGCCACGTCTTTTTCTGACCAGAAATGTGCGTTATACATCTGAAACCACTCACCACAAGTATTCATACATCCAAATCTGATCCTAGAGATTTGTGATAGTGTGTATTGGGATCTTTTGAGTGTTTGACAGTGGAAGCTTACTAGATGTTTTAGCTTAATTTTTAGTCACTAAATTTCTCTAAATAAACTTAATGATGAAACAGTTACTGACTGGGGAGAAAACTTGCGGTATTTCTAAGTGCTGTTTATTTGGGTTTCTGTTGTTTGTGGAAGGGACAGGTTGGTTTGGCTGAATTCCACAATCCAGTTATTATTCAGTTGAAACAATAATGATGTTTTTCTAGATGACTGTGCTTACGAACTTGGCTATGAGCTAGGTAATTTTTAAAACTTTGTGTATTATTGTTTGACACTGGAATTATGGGTAAAAATGCTAGATATGGAAGTGCATTGTTTTTAGCTTGTTTATTTTTTAATAGCCGCTTGACTAGGAGTTTGCCCTGTGACTTAAGAATTCTAGGAATAGCCTCAGTTTATTTTTAGATTGTAATATAAGAAGGACAAAATCCATTTGCTTTAATGGGAGTTTGTATTTAATGCTGTTCTTAAATGACTCCTAATAAAGGCGTGTGTTAGGAAATTTGGAAGTAGCCTTGTTACGAGAGTAAAATAAACTGCAGGAAAAAATTGGAAAAGGGAGAAAAGAGAAAAAATTTCTAATGGTTCCAGTGTTTTAGGTGCTGTTAGCATTTTGGTGTACCTCCTGGTCGTTTTTCTAATGCCCTTTTTTCCCCCCTCAAACGTTTTGTTTTGGAGATAAAATGTACATCCTCCATTTCTTTTAACATACCTACTTAAAAGAATATCCCAGTCAGCAACTATTTGAGTGCTGTGTTATAACTAGGCACTCTGTTAGGTGCTAAGGTTGGTTACAGGTAAATGTGGGTGTTTTTTTTTTTTCCTCCACCTACTCTTCCCAGAATCCGTAGTATAGGCCCCTTGGCTTAAATTATTCCAATTTTATGACCAGAAAGTAACTCTGATTGCCCAAAAGAAAAATTACTGGATTATAGCCAGGAAAATAAGTGTTAAGTTGGACCTGGAATGAGGTATTACTAATTGTTTCTGATAAGGGGTTTTTGTTAACACTTAACCTTATAAATCCCATCTCATCACCCTATGAGTAAGTGCATTGACGTTTCTTAATCCATGTGTGCATAATCTTAGGGGTTTCAGTAAAAAGATAAAATGTGTGAAAATACATACGTTTTACATTTTTTCATGTTTCTCTTGTATTTTAATAATCTTTCCTAATGCATAAAATTTAGTTTTTTATAATAGGTTTAATGCTTTATTGATAGGTGTGTGATAGTTTATATTGGCTGGCTTTTTTCTTCTGGAATAATTTTCCAAAAATACACTTAAAGGGGAATAGAGGCTAAAAGTAATTTCAGGTAACTTAATGTTGTCATTTTTGGTGTTTAGAAGCCATGAGCAGCAATGAGTGCTTCAAGTGTGGACGATCTGGCCACTGGGCCCGGGAATGCCCTACTGGAGGAGGCCGTGGTCGTGGAATGAGAAGCCGTGGCAGAGGTGGTTTTACCTCGGATAGAGGTATTTTTGTCGAATAAAGAATTTTGAAGTACTTCAATATTCATTAGTATCAAGATTGGTCTAATTAGTAAATTCTTTTTGTTTCCACTCAAAATAGGTTTCCAGTTTGTTTCCTCATCTCTTCCAGACATATGTTATCGCTGTGGTGAGTCTGGTCATCTTGCCAAGGATTGTGACCTGCAAGAGGATGGTAAGTATTAAATACTTTTTCTTTTCATGCCCTTCTGAAACGGAGAGGTGAGCATGTACTACCGAAGCGTAGCATTTGAAAGGGTTCTCCACATCTGAGGCTTTGAATTATGTGGTTTAAAATAATAGCAACACTTTGTCAAGGTTTTATAGTCTTGGTCTGCTTCTTTTCC
>PVKY010007533.1:0-14841 GCA_004027775.1 Bradypus variegatus
CTGATTTGGGTAAAATTCTGTGCCAGACTGGGTATATTTTGTCCCCCAAGAAAAAGCCATGACTTTTAATCCAATCTTGTGGGATATTTGGATTAGGTTGTTTCCATGGAGATGTGACTCACCCAACAGAGGGTAATAACTCTGAGTAGATTGTTTCCATGGAGGGTGTGGTCTCGCCCATTTTGCGTGGGTCTTGATTAGTTTACTGGAGTGCTTTGAGAAGAGACACACCAGGCTCAGACACTTGCTGCAGCTGAGAGGCATATTTTGGAGATGGCCATTGAAAGACTTCTGCTAGTCCGGGGTTTGCCTGGGAGAAACTAAAGGAACACTCCCAGATGCCTAGAGAGAAACACCCCAGAACTCCGGAGCAGATACCAGCCATGTGCCTTCCCAGCTGACAGAGCTTTTCCAGATGCCATTGGCCTTTCTCCAGTGAAGGTGCCCTACTGTTGATGTCTTACCTTGGATACTTTATGGTCTCAAGACTGTAACTTCGTAGCCAAACAAACCCCTTTATAAAAGCCAATCCATTTCTGGTGTTTTGAAAAACTGCAGCATTAGCAAACTAGAACACATTCCTTGCACATAATGAAAAACACTACAAAAATTAAATGAACAGCCCAAGAAATATTTGTATTACAGTGACCAAATATTTACACCTAGAATAGAGACTTTACTTGAATTTACAAGAAAAGCACCACATATCCAAAGATACATGAGTAAAGTCTGTATCAAACAATTTACCCAGGAGGAAGAAGAAATAGTAAACAGAATCCTGGAACCATATTTAGTCCTCTCAGTGGTCCAAGGACCCCCGTTTTACAGCTAGTTACAGCGTAAGTTAGACAAACGAACACTTATAGCTGGAAATGCTGGGGTCACACTGGGAACTCCTTTCACCACTGACAGCATTTATATGATTATGATTTATTTGTAAAGCAACACAGAGCAGGAGCCATAACCGATCATCAAACTCCTGGGAAATCTTTCCATAGAAACTAACATCTGACCTGACAGCAGTGTCATCCACGATGGCAAACGGTGAGAAACAACCTAAAAGTCTAACAATAGGGAAATGCTTCGGGAATTGTGCTGCCTCAACACACAGATTACCTTAGACCTTTAAAATACCTTAGACATTAAAATAACTGTGAAGGCTAGAAACATCGAAAATGTTTAGGATTTAATATGACCAAAAAATTAATTTAAAAATACTGTAAGAATGTCAATAAAGCACTGGTTGAATAACTATAACATGCCAGACACTGTTTTCGGCACTTTTGGTCACATCATGTTTAATCTTCGCAACACAGTGCCAGGAGAGTAGTATTTCCTTTTTATAGATGATGACACTAAGGCTAAAAGAGGTTAAATAAATTGTCCAAAGTCACACAGCTAGGAAGCAGAGAAGACAGATATGAGCTAAGATGCGACTCCAAATGCTGTGTTTTAACCACTGCTCGGTTCCATCCCTTTTAGACATACATGTGGCTCCAAACTATATAAAATTTCCAGGTATGTGGAGACAAACACTGGAAGACAATACGCAAATGTGAAATAACTGTGATGGGGGATAGCATTAAAGGCAATTTAATTTTAAAAACCATCATCTTTAATGTTATAAGACGTACTCAATGGAAACAACACAGATGATCAAGCAATGAACTCTTGACTGCCAATTCTCCATGAGAAATTGAATTATATACAACCTTAGAAAGAGATGGGGCACTGACTGCCTCCTGTATAAAATTCTAGTTTTATTCTTATCTAGCAGAATGGAATGGAGGTAGAAAATAGTCCAGGGTAAAGAATACCTAAAAGCAGCCATCAGAGATGGTACAGATCACTGAGAAAGCTCAACGGATAAAAAGACAGAGACTCAGAAGGAAACATGGAAAATGTAGAGCTGACTGGGGAAGACAGGTAAGCGTCAGGACTCCTAGGCAGGGAAGGACCGGAAAGAGGTGTCCTGCCCACCAAAGGGGGTAGTCTGAGGGCCTGCCTGCCTTCCCTTTTACAATAACCCAAGCTCCTGTCTCCCAGCCATGGGTGAGTATCAAGAACAAAACCACAGTCCCTGTGGAGAGAGCAGTGAGTGCCCCATCCTGTCACTTTATTTATTTTTAACAGATCAGCAATGCTGTGTGGCAACTTTAGGGCATCCACACACACAAACACACACACTCTTGCTATTCAGATGTGTGCCGACAGTAAATCAAGACACTGTCTCATCGAAGCAGGGCCAGCACTAATGCATCCCTCTTTCCACAATGGCATCGTCAACTCTTTTTAGTTTATTTGTACACAATTTGTGGCAGGGTTACCAATAGGGGAGCCTGAGGATAATCTAAAGCCTTTTCTGGTCAAATTCCAGATGGCACTTTGACTAGTGTCACCTTTCCTCAGTGGTAAACTGAAATAGAGGATGCTTTGGATTAGAAAATCTACGTTAAGAAGCATTAACTTGGGGAGTGAAGGGGAATATAAGGGAATCCCACTCCCAGACATTCCAAGCTCTTTTACTTCATCATGCTCAGAAGGCCCCCGACTTGGTGGGAGATGACAAATGCTGTCAACCTCCCAGGTTCCAGGTGACACTGCGTCCCTCACTACAGCATCTGTACAATACCTTGAGAAGACGACTGCACAGCGAGTTCAGGGCAGAGCCAATGTGTCATTAAGGTTTCTGAGAGAAGGAAAGCAAAGCCGGATGCTTCAAAAGACATCAACACTTCAAGGGGCAGGCTGAGTATGGCTGGGAAGGGAGGGATATGAAACAGTGCCCTGTAAATCTAATTTTACTGATACCACATCTCAGCCAGACCAGAATCAGTTATGCGCAAAATGATTAATAACTGTCTCCCTGAAATATTCAAGGTCCTGCTGCCTATTCTTAGGATGGCGGGGAAATAAAATCTAATGCTGAAATATGATTTGCAGGCTTTTGTTTGTTCTGTGCCTTTTTAATAAAGTAGAACAAGAAATTTTGCCTTGGGCTTGGCTGAGTTATGGGGCTTATCTTTTAAGTGGCGAAGCTTCATTCCTAAGCCGTATCACCAAACCGAGCCCAGGTCATCAGAAGCCTGGCAGAGGAGGAAAAATGCCTGTGCTGTATTCAGGCATCGATTTATCAACTGTGTTAATCGCTCTGAGAGATGGGTTTTCTCTTTATATTTATAGAAAAATAGGCACTGCAGGACAAAATTAATCTAGCTGATGGACAAGTGCTAATGTGTGGCAAAGCATGGCTCATCAGGCTTTGACAAAGGTGCCTGGCCCCTTTATGGCTCGGGGCCGTGGGCTGGGTGTAGAAAAACACCTTGAGGCATCACCTGAGGCAAGGCCTTTGGCAGCCCATAACATACCTTTACAGTACCCCACATCTTTGCAGCCGTGCACTTACCTTCCGGTCCCCCGCATACCTGCGTGGCCCCCATATACCTTCTTAGCCCCCACACATACCTTTGGGGCCTCCCACTTACCTTTTCTGTCCTCCACATACCTTTGTGGCCCCACACTTACCTTCTCAGCATACTCAGACACAATCTGCTTGATCTCAGCAGAGCACAGGCCCACGATCTGGCCCACGGAGCTCGCGGTGAGCCGGCTCTGCAACCACAGGTGGGGAAGGGTCTCAAGGCCATGCTTGTCTTTCACAGAAATGGAAAACCTGAACACTCTGAGTACCATGAAATAGGTAAGATTCCCAGGGAAAAATAATTTGGCTTCTGCTCACATCCTCATCAACAAGAAAGTGAGAAAACAAATCTTGGGAATAATTTTGAGCCACCTCTGTACCTCCTGAGCCACTTAGCTGACTCAGAGCTTCTCGGACCCTGGGCAAACGGTTCTCCACCCTCCCTGCCCCAGCCCAAGGCATGTCTTCCTGACAGTCACTAAGCAGAGCCTGCAAGGGACTTGGGCCTAGGACTCAGGCAGGAGAGAGGTACAAATGGGAGAGGAAGAGGAATCTCAGAACCCCTAAAATACCTATTTACTGCCACAGTCCTTTCCTGGCTCAAAAAGGAATGATCCTTTCAAAGCACTTGGCTAAACCTTCTGAACAGGCCTCCAGCTCTGGGAAGATCAGCTGGGTATCCCATTTTCCAGCTAGTTGGTGCAGAAAGGAAGCAGACCTCAAGGCTCCCTTGACATGGGCGGGGCTTGTGGTTATGGAGAGGTGGGGCTGAAAGCCGGCCTCGAGACTGGTGACCCGTCCAGGAAGGCAAGCTCCACCCTGCTCTCATAGGGGTCCTTCGAGTATCCCCTTCCCAGAGGTTCCCATGGGTGGCAACACTGTACATTTATAAAAAGTTTCCCAGAACAGGAAACAGGAGGCACTGAGTGCTAAGAAGAGGGCCCTGGAGAAGGTGATGCCACGGGAGGGCAGAGCCGGGGTCCCAAGCCTCCACCTCCACTTCCCTTGTCCCCATGACCTCCTCCTCACCTCCTCGCTGGCCATGGCAGTCATCTTGGTCATCAGGGACTGAATGCGCTGCTGAGAGAGGGGTGGGAGAAGCAGCAGTGAGCAGTTTTGACCACTTAGCACTTAAGCAAGATGCCTGCATGGGTCTCTGGGGAAAAACCCAAGGACTGTTTTCCTTGAACTCATTTTATGGTGGGCCTTATGACTGGTGGTAAAAGGAAACAGGCATGAAAGGCTAGGTCTGAGCATGGAAAGCGGCTGGCCATTTTGGAAAGCTGGGATAGAAGCGGAATTTCTGCCCAACTGATTTTAAACAAACTTCAGACAGCTCTACACAGGCCACACACCTCTTCAGCAGCTTCAAGCTCAGCCTCTTCAAGGGCATCAGCTTTTTCTGTAGCCGGGGCCCCTGCAGGAAGCGCTGTTTTCTTGTCCTCAGCCTGGAAGGGAAGATGCAAAAATGACTGAGCACTGGCGCTGGAGACTCAGCAGACAAAGTACAACACTGCAAAGAGGCATGAGTCTGTAAAGAAAACACACACATCTGAGGAGTCCAAAGAGCCCTGAGAGCGAATGGAAAACTCCAGAGACCCGAATTCCCATCTGAGCTATACACCAAGCAGGTCAGACTTTAGGGCCTGGAGAATGCCTGCCTCCATTGCCAAACTGCTCACTGGCTGGACTGACGGTGCGGCACACCCATTTCTCAGACTTGTCCTTTATCTGACAGGGCCTGGCCCCTGCTTTGACACCTTCAAGAGCAGATCACTGCTCAAAGAAATCTTTTCTCAAACTGCCAGTTGAGATGCTTAGTGGGACATAACAATAATTTAGCAGGTGTGATGATCCTCTAAATAAACTAAATAAAAACAATAGATCATATCCACATGCTCTGCAAGCAGTAAAGGATTATGTACTGTTTCCTGACACTTTAATTTTTGAGTGTGTGTGTGTGTGTGTGTGTGTGTGCACTAGATCACAATGAAAGTAGAATTCTTACTGTGGAGAGTGGTCAAAAAAGTTTGAAAACCATTAGTGCACAGGATAAAATCTAAACTGTTCCACCTGGTGACCAAACTCTGTGCTCTGGACCCAGCCTCAGGCTCTAAATGTGCCCCCACATACTAGGGACACCATGGAGTCACGGCAGTCTTCAAAAGTGGGGTGGCTGGAAGCGTAGCGTTCTTGATTTTCATTCTGTCTCTGCCACCTTCCAGCTGGGTGACCTCAGGCTGACTTTCTTGGACATCAGTCTTCTAGGGTTGAAAGGGAGGTTGGACATGCCCTCCACGGACCACCCCAGCTCTAGGACGCTTTTCTTTAACAAGCCTACGCCTGACCACGGGAGACACCCCGAGCTCCTCACTGATGGGCAGATCTGTAGGGGACATTCTGACATAGGAGGGACAAGATGAGCCTAACTTGAACAGCATTTCATGGGCATCTCATGATTTTCCTAGTCATAATCAAACTGCCTCAATTCAGAATATAGTCACATACAAAGAGGCATTCTTTTCAGACTTAAATTACATAACAAATTAAATCTATACATTAATTTATTACATTCTAGATGTCACATGGACATACTCAAACACCAATATGGAAAAAAATACATAAGAAAATAAGATATAATCAGTACATGACTAATTGCCAATATATTACTAATATTAATAATGATGATAATGAAAATAGCTAATGCTCATGAGCTGCTCACAATGTGTTGGATCATTTTAAGTCCTTTACATGTTAATACTCATGATGATGCTATGAGGTGGGGGAAGGACTGCCCCCATTTTACAGATGATGTGAACTAAGGCTCAACAATTAAGACAACTGTCCAAAGTCATAGCAAGAAGGGGAGGAGCTAGGATTTGAAACCCGCCAGCCTGGCTCTAGCAGGTATACTCCTGGACACTGTTGGGGCCAGCCCCCAGTAACTGAGATGATCACCCCCAGAAGCAGAGGACGGCTGGCGGGTCAGGGCAGGCTTCTTGGGTGACGGACTGAAGGATGGGGGACCTGGAAGGTGGATGGGTGACAGCAGAGCAGCAGGAGGAGTGGTATCCCATTCAAGAAAATCTGGGGGTCAGGCAGGGAGTGAGGAAAGAGATTACTAAGAGGTCCCAAGTTGCAGGACTCTACTTTCTTAGAAGCCACTGACCACTTTAGGTGGCATTTTGGTATTTGTAAGACAGTGGTTGGATGTTGGATAAATCTGGGTTTAGGTTCTTATTATGGCGCTTTAGGAGCTGTGATCTTGGACACATCACTTAGCCTCTCTGAGCCTTAGCTTTCTGACTTGAAAAATCAGGAATAAGTATCTTCCTCAAAGAGGTATCCAGAGGAATAAGTGAAAAGATACCTGCAGAGCCCTACCAGAAGCCTGGCACACAGTAAGGGCTTGGTGCTACAACACACACCTGCCCTGTGCCAACAGTTGAGGATCACTAATAAATCCTGAACAGAGATCTTTGGGACTCCTTTGTTAAGAAAGAAACCCCCTTCCTGACTTTCCTGACTTCCCCCCACTAGGCTGTTTGAGCACAGGGTGCACCTGTACCATAAGGCTGTGTTCTGTCTCACTGCTGTCATTCTGTTCACACCTGTCCTGTCTCTCTTGTCAGATGAGGCATGCTCACACCCTGCAATGGACTTCATCTGCATGCTTTTAGAGCCTACTAGATCCTACAGGATTGACCCTGGGGCCATGACCTCACTTCCAACCCCAGGATGAGGCTGGTCTACACCCACCCTTCAGGTCCCTGGCCTGTGGAGGCAGCAGCTGGAGATGCCAGGAGGGAGATGTAGTGGCCAAAGGCAGCTGGCACATCCCTGCAGCCCCGGCTTACGCAGGGACCAGAGCCTGGCCGGCAGCAGCCCTCCCATCCCACCTACCCTGCCCCCAGGCGGCCTAGGGAGCCGATGCCCAGGCTGCCTGTGCCAGACAGAGCCAAAGGAGGTCACCCGCGCCTCACAAACATCTTCTCCCCTTTCCTAGGCTTTTCTTACCTTCTCTGTTTTGTTCTGGCGGCCAAATCCGTACCTCCTGCAGGCCACAAAAAAAGGGGGAGTTCAATTACTGTGCAAAAGTCACAAGAAACTCTGTAAATGCATTTTAGTTGCATTTTTATATGAAAAGCACCAAAGAAAATTTAGGCTATTCAGTGACTTGGGAAAATGTCTTAAGCACCTAAGCCACAAACATACTCTGATGTTTGTGCCAACCATCCTATGTGCTATATAAATACCATCAATGCCATCTCCCAAATCATGCAGAGGGCGACAATTTCTTTAAGTGCAATCGTTAACGTCTGAATTGGGAACTGCATTTCAGATCCACAGTTTAAGATAAAAGCCTAAAAAATAGCCGTATAAACAAATGTAAGTATGTGCGCTCAAGCCAGACATGCTCTGTAGTGGTACTTTCAAAATCCCAAGCCCAGCACATTTTTCACTCTCAAACAAGCCCAAGCATAATGTCAATAATGCTGTGAATTCACTTCACACAACCTCAAGTTCAAAGGAACACACAAATGCGCATCAGTTTAAATTAGTTTATTTTGATTCTATTTAATCTATGCAAGTGTAATGATACAAAAAACATTTAATGTAAAACAAAAAGCTTAATGCAAAGCACCCAGCCTCACTTACCTTTAGATAGTTTGTAAGGAAACAGTTACATGCGAACACGTAAGGGAAGCGCACGGAGGGCCCCTCTGCCCCGGCTCTTGCCACTCCTGGCCTCCCACCGGTGGCAGCCTCCAGCTTCACTCCCTCTCCCATCCTTCCTCCCCACTCCTTATTCAACTTCACAATGGCCTGATCCACAGGCGTCAATGGCAGGCCTCTTCCCCCAGGAGAAAGCAGGGTCCCTCAGTACTTGTCAGGGCCTCTCTTCCGTGGTCTGCTCTACACCCGTTTAGCTCCAACGCCAGCAGCTCACCTCACGTGCTCACGTTCCACATCCCCTGAACAGGTAGCTCAGTGCACACAGTGCTGTTCTTGTCTCCCCCATTTCCCTACTGCCCCTCACCCCTAAAGCCACCTCCTCTTGGGAGCCTGCCCTACCTATACTGTACGTACCCCCTGATCCCAGAGAGCAGTCATGCCCAACTGCCTACTTGCATGTCTGTATCCTTCTCCTTGAGGGCAGTGACTCTACTTTTACATTTTGTATTTCCACTGTTTGTTGAATGAATAAAGTAAACATAAGTAGAAAAAATAAAACAAAAAACAATGACAAACCCCTGGAGAAATGAAGAAGGCAAAAGGATCCACCTGACCTGCAACGGGTTGTCATATAACTGGAGAGACTAAAAAGTCACTGCTGGGCACGCTACCTCCAACCTACCCAATGGGGTGCCCCTCCTTTAGGCATCAGTCTACAGGCCCAGAATGCAACAGACCAAGGCTAAATTTTGGCTATTCACGCAATATCTAAATAAGGGCCTTATGGCAGATTCTGTGAAGTGCCTCAATCGGTATCTAGTCCACTGTCCTGTGGCCTCTTCTTATACTGCAGAGGCTTGAAAAACAAAGGACTCCATTTTCCACGCTTCCTTGCAGACAGGGTTCTCTGAATGCTATCTAGGTGCCAGAATCAGATGCATTTGCTGGAGTTTTGAATGCAGAACAATTGCATGAGGAGGGAGGGAGGGCAGGAAAGGCCCACTGTGCTGGTGTGGACCACGGCAGAAGCAACCCACTTCTGTGGCCAGCTGCCGTCACAGCAGCTTCCTGATTTGGGCAGAAGTGGTGTGATTGTCTACAGCAGATGTAGCTGTAGCACAGGTCTCACAATTCCACAGGCCACTAGCTCCCTGATGGCAGGAGTGACTTGGAGCTGACCCTGGCTCAGCCTAGATTCTGCCCACAGGCCTTCCCGCTGTTCCCTGTAACAACCCCTTCCTGCCCAAACTAGCTGAGGGTATTGCATTCCCAACCAAGGAAACCTGGCCAACACAGAGCCTCACCAAAGTTTCCCACTGTTAGAAGCATCCTCGAATCCTGGGTGCTCTTTCCTTCTCCAGGCCTTCCGTCCCCAGAGACCCTGAGGGCAGCAGACAGCCCTTCTCTGAGGCCCACAGAGTTAAGGAATTTTCTAGATAAAGCTGTAAACAACTAAATCTAAGTGACAGATTCCCAGATCCCCTCCACTCCTGTAAAGGCCCTGGGAAGAATTTCCTGATCACCCACAAGCAGGTTAGGCCCCCACCTGTGCTTCGGTCCCCACACCCACAGCCGCACTCATCCCAGGGGCACAGCAGTTCTCCGCTACACGTAAGCACCTAAGTCTCTGCTCAGCTCCTCCAGGGAAGGGGATGTGCTTATTCGCTTTTTATAAAAACTATTTTTTTTGAGATATAATTCACATAAGATGATATGGGCCATTTTAAAGTGTACATTTCAATTGTTTTTAGCATACTCACTACACTGTACAACCATCATGACTATCTAATTCCAGAACATTTCTATCGCCCCAAAAAGAACCTCTGTACCTCTTAGCTGCTAGTCCCTATTTCCTTCTCCCCACAGCCCCTGGCAACCATGAATCTACTTTCTGTCTCTATAGATTTACCTATGCTGAATACTTCATATAAATGGAACCATACAATATGTGGCCCTTTGTGCCTGGCTTCTTTCATTTAGCATAATGTTTTCAAGGTTCATCTTACTGTAGTGTGTATCAGATCCTCATTCCTTTTTGTGGCTGAATAGTATTTATTCCATTGTATGGCTACATCACACTTTATCTCTTCCTCTGTTGATAGACACTTGGGTTGTTTTAACCCTTTGGCAATCATGAATAATGCCGCTATGAATGCTGGTGTGCAGCTTCGTTCACTTTTGTATTCCCAGTGTCTATCTAGTATAGCGCCTGGCACCTAGAAGGCACTCAGTAAACGTTTGTTGAATGAATGTGGAGTCCAACTGATTTTTCTAACAGCCTCCTGCATGTGACATGGTGGCAATGCTTCCCTGACCAAGAGGAGCTCCCTCTTGTTTCCCTGTCTTGTGTGCTCATGGGTCCTAGCACCTGAGAATCTCCTCCATGTTGTTTGATCTTCACCTATCACATCTTACAAAAAGCAGAGGATGCTTTGACCCATTTCCACTACAAAAGCATTTACTTCCCTTTCAGGCTTCCCAGGCAGCATGCTGCTCTATCCTCCACCTCCCTGCCTTCTCACCCTGTCAGCCTTGCTGTTTCCTCCCCAGTGTCACCTCTGATTTGCAGAGCCATACGCTTCAATTCGTTCTTGCTTCCCCTTCCTCAGACATCTATCAGCCCCAACAGGGCACTGCCCTCTTACCACCCAGTTCACTTCCCCAGATCCCAGACCCAGGACCTGGTCTTCAACATTAAGGGTGCCCAAAAGGAATCAAATGAGAGCCACATAACTTTAAATTTGTAGATTCAAATGCCCAAGATGTTCCAAACACACTTAAACATTTCCCAGTAACTCAATCAAGCATTGGCTTTTAAATTTAAATTTACATTAATTAAAATTAAAATTCTGTCCCTGAGCCACACTAGTCACATTTCAAGGGCTTAAGAACCACATCCAGCTAGTGGCCACACCCTATTGGACATCACTGTCCTAGAAAATAAACTAATAAACAAGAACTGCCCCAGGCTAAATTAAGACAGATACCTAACTCTCTGGAATCTGGACCCCAAAACAACCCTAAATACAAAGGACTCTGAGCTCTGTTCTTTGATCATCCAAGTGGCGGGATACAAGATCAACATGCAAAAATCAGTACAGTTTCTATACAATAGTAATTAGCAATCTGAAGAGGAAATCAAGAAAAAAATTCCATTTAAAATAAAAATTACGAGAATCAAATATTTAGGAATAAATTTAACCAAGTATGTAAAGGACCTGCGCATTGAAAACTACAGAACATTGCTAAAAGAAATCAGAGAAAACCTAAGTAAAGGGAAGGACATTCTGTGTTCATGGACTGGAAGGGTACTTGTCATTAAGATGTCATTTCTACCCAAATTGATTTACAGATTCAACACAATACTGATCAACATTCCAACTGCCTACTTTGCAGAATTGGAATAGCCAATTATCAAATTTATTTGGAAGGGTAAGGGGCCCTGAATAGCCAAAACATCTTGAGAAAGAAGAATGAGGTTACAGTACTCATGCATCCTGACTTTAAAGCATACTACAAAGCTACAGGGGTAAAAATGGCATGGTACTGGCATAAAGACAGACATTCTGACCAATGGAACTGAACTGAGAGAAACAGATGCTCATATCTACAGCCAATTGTAATTCACAAGGCTGCCAAGTCCACCCAAAGGAGACAGAATAGTTTCTTCAGCAAATGGTGCGGGGAGAACTGGATATTCATATGCAAAAGAGCGAAAAAGAATCCCATCTCACACCTTATACCAAATTACCTCAACATGGATCAAAGACCTAAGTATAAGAAAGTGGGCCATAAAACTCCTAGAAGAAAATATAGGGAAGCATCTTCAAGATCCTGTGGTAGGCAATGGTTTCTTAGACTGTATACCCAAAGCACAATGAAAAAAATAATAAACTTGACCTCTTAAAAATGAAAAACTTCTGTGCTTCAAAGGACTTTGTCAAAAAAGTAAAGAGGCAGCCCATGAAATAGAAAATATTTGGAAACTACATATATCTTTATGGGTTTAATATCTAGAATATATAAATAAAACTCACAACTAAACAATAAAAAGACAAACAACCCTATTAAAAAGGGGGCAAAAGACTTGAATACTCATTTTTCCAAGCAGGAAATACAAATGGCTAAAGTGTATGAAAAGATGCTCAATGTCACTAGTTATTAAAGGATGCAAATCAAAACCACACTGAGATATCATTTCATACCTACTAGAATGGCCACTATTGAAGAAAAAAAACAGAAAGCTATAACTATTGGAAAGATGTGAAGAAATAGGAACACTTACTTACTGCTAGTGGGAATGTAAAATGGTGCAGCCACTATGGAAGACAGTTTGGCCATTCCTCAGAAAGCTAAGTATAAAATTCCCATATGCTCCAGCAATCCTGCTTCCAGGTGTATACCCAGAAGAACAGACACTTGCACACCGATGTTCACAGTGGCATTATTCACAATTGCCAAAAGATGGAAGCAACCCAAGCACCCATCAACTGAAGAATGAATAAACAAAATGTGGCATACACATATGATGAAATATTATTCAGCATTAAGGAATGAAGTCCTGATGCACATGACATCACGTATGAACCCCGAGGACTTAAGTGGAATGAAATAAGCCAGACACAAAAGGACAAACATTGCATGATCTCACGCATATGAGCTTCATAAACAAACTCATGAAGTTAGAATCTAGAATAAGGTTACCGGGACATGGAATGGGGGCAGAGAATGAGGAGCTGATGCTTAATTGGTACAGAATTTCTATTTAGATTGATTGTCAATGTCTGGAAATGGATAGAGGTGATGGTAGCACATTACTGTGAGTTTAATGAACAGTGCTGAATTATGTATGTGAATGTGGATGAAAAGAGTAGTTTTCATTTGTTTATATTACTAGAAGGAACACTAGAGGATAACTCATGGGACTGTATAGTGAACCCTGTGCTGGACGACATCTGTGGTGAATAGTACAAACATAAGAATGTTCTTCCATGAGCGATAACAAATGTGCATCAGAAATACAAGGTACTAGCAACAGGGTGGTATACAGGAAAAAATATACCTAATACTATGGACAATAGTTAATAATAATATTTTAGCATTCTTTAAATATAAATACACTTATATAGATAGAATTAGATTAGTGGTTATGTAGAGCTGTGGAAGGAGAGAGGGACTGAGAGGAGACTGCTAAGGGGTAAGAGGTTTTTCTTTTTGGAGTAATGAAAATGTTTTAAAATTGATTGTGGTGATGAATGTGCAACTGTGATTATACTAAAAGCCACTGATGTACACTTTGGAAGGACTGCATAGTAGGTGAATATATCACAAAACTGCTTTAAAAAAAAAAAAGAGAGGGAAGAGAAGGAAAGCAGTAGCACTGGCAACAGAAGGGGAATTTGGGTAAGCTGTGATACTGTGTAGGCAGGGAGGAGCAACTCAGGGCGCCACAACAGGGAAGGAAGAGGGAGAGGGGCACACGGTGCATCTCTGAGCCAGCAAAGGGTCAGCCCTGCTTGACTGGGGAAGGGAAGGAAGAGGAGGTGAGAACCATAGACTGGGGTGGGATAGACGGCAAGTGCTGGGACAATGAGTGCCTGGGGACAAGGAGCATCTGATAAAATAGGATCCTCATTTGCATCTAGAGGTCATATTTAAGGGCACTGAGAACTGGAAATTGCTGCTGTCCATAGCAATGATGGTGATGATGATAACGAAGACGCTGATGATGACAGCATTCACTAAGTACTTTCTTCACAGGAGAAACTGTTCAGTCTCTTACATATGTATGATGCAATCCTTATTTAAAGGGAGCCACGTCCAGGAGTCCAGAGTGCTGAACAGAACCTTGAGAAGAGAATAAGATGGCCAGAAAGGAGGGGAGGAACTTCTCAGAAAGGGGAATAAGTATGACTTGTTGGGGCCTGAAGTTTATCCAGAACTATTAAGAAGCTCAATCTGGGACTTGAACTCTGGCCTCTTGGATTCCAAAAGCATATCCTTATCATTATCTACAAATATTGCTTGAGCTGCCAGTGAAGAGTATAATTTTAGGCTCCAGGTTTTTGAAAGATAGGTCCAGTCTTTGTTGTTTGAAGAAGGTGGTTATTAGAACTGATAGTTCTGTGACCTTGGGCAAGTTATTTTTAAACTTTCTGAATCTCAGTAAATATCATTTTCATTCTCAAACAGGAGAATGAACAAAATAAACTACCAGAATGTCCTCTATGTCCACTACCCTACCTCTCTACAAACTCACTCTCTTTCTGTCAGAAAAGCTAAAAAGAAACCAAAATACCCCCTTAAAACAAATAAACAAAATAAACCTTCCTTAAACACCTACCCTAGGCTTAAAAATGAGAACTCAGCATGACTCTAATAGGAGCTAAGAGAGGTGTTCAAAACTCATGCCTGGTTCCTTTCTGTAAACTTTCCCTAAACAGGAGCACCAACGGCTCCTGGGGATAGACAGGGGTTCCTGAGTTTACCTAGCCATCACCTGGTGATGACAACTAACATCTACATCACAAATGCAAAATTTTCAGAACAAAATATTGAAATACTGTCATCATGGTCTCAATGAGACCCCTTTCCACTCCTAGGAACGCTTGATTTTCCATCATAATAGGAAAAAATGGAGGCCTGAACAATGCATGCCACTCCCCGAAGTTCTCCTTGGCTTTGGACTGAGAGATACCCACAGATACCACCTAGACCTGCCCAGCTTACCTGCCCCCCTGCAG
>PVKY010007534.1:0-14833 GCA_004027775.1 Bradypus variegatus
GGTGATAGTGTGATTGTGAAAACCTTGTAGATCACACCCCCTTTATCTAGTGTATGGATGGATGAGTAGAAAGACGGGGATAAAAACTAAATGACAAATGGGATGGGATGGGGGGATGGTTTGGGTGTTCTTTCTTTCATTTTTATTCTTTATTTTTGTTCTGATTCTTTCTGATGTAGGGAAAATGTTCAGAAATAGATTGTGGTGATGAACGCATAACTAGATGATCACACTGTGAATGGTTAACTGTATACCATGGATGACTGTATGTTATGTGCATGTGTTTGAATAAAACTGAATTAAAAAAATGTATCTAGTAATTCATGTACTAGTCAAGCATATTAAAGAAAAAAATGGAGAGTCACTAGCTAAAAAAAGTATCAAAAGTTCTTATGAAGGAAAAATACATACATGAAATTGAAATAGAAGTTCACTTCTCTGGAAATAATTCAGAAAGAGATAGTAGTGAGAACAAGGGGCACATGTACACAAGAGAGCAGAAATGAGAATGAACATGATCTACACTCTTGGTACAATAAAGGACATCAATTGAACTTTCGATGTGGCTACTGAATGTCCAGAATGGAAACCCTCTCCCAACAGGTCACAGGTCAGATCTCTTTACTGTGCTGTAAGGTCAAGCCCTCCAGTAGGGTCTCATGACTCTGAAGACTAACTTAAGAATAAAACCATCTTTCTCTTCCACTTCTTATTAGTTATAGACTACTTACTTTGCTTATAAAACCAGTCTCTGTTAAGGAACAATTTCTTAGCTCCCTCCTTTCTGTTTGTTTTCTCCTGACACAAGTTTAAAGCTCTAATGAAGTAAACTGTTATTACACAGTCCTAGAAATACAACCAATACAAGCAAGACTCACTCAATTACCAGAAAAGACTTTAAAACCAATTTAAAAAAATTTAACAAGCTCTTATCTTCTAATCCCATCTTCAATCTCACAAATTTAAAAAAGCATTGGGGAAGAAGCACATTCAAGTCATTAAGGAATTATTTCAGACAGAAATAATTTTGGTTAAAAACATTATCAAGATATACCACTCAAGCACCTTAAATCAATACTGAGGTTAAAAGATGACATGCTTACCCAGATCCCTACCTCTAAGACTCTAGTTTCACTAAGTTTATTCTTCAGAAACTTAAATCCTCCAGAGAACTCCTATGTCAGCTAAGTCCCAAAACCCAGAGGCAACAGCCTCTTCAAGAACATCAACTAGATATGTTCCCTTTGCTCATAAAGTTGACACCCCTTTTCAACATGAACAGGTTAGGACGATAACTGCCTAGACATCCCCGAAGATTGGGCAAGTGATTAAACTAGAGAAAGGGGTATGAACAGACAAGACAGAATTTAACAAAGGATTAGGAATACTGAATCTCTATATAATTTTCTTTTTCTTAGTTGCTGGAGTATTGGAATAGCTAGAAGGAAAGAACTGAAGTGGTGAAACTGTAACACATAGCATCCTTTGAAATTTGCTTTTTTATAGCTACTTGTTAAATAGAAATTTGAAAGCTATCCCTTTTTGTATATGTAATATTTCACAATAAAGAAATAACTGAAAGTATGTTACTAAAACTCATAACAACTTTGGAAATTTCCTATATCTACTTGTTAAATCACACTTTGAAAGATATTACCTTTTTGTATATATGTTATATTTCATAATAAGGAAATAACAAACTGTGGAACTGTAACCTGTAATTAGGAATAATTATAGAATATAACTTTTTTTATTCCAGCTACATATTTATTTTCTGGCTATTTATATGATCATGATTGAATTAAACTTAAGACTTCATTTTCTCCCAAGAATCTTTCTTTAATTCTATCCCATAATGACATTTCCCACCATTTAAATTCCCTAGACTCAAAGTACATATCACATCTCATCCAACTGCAATTCTCTCCAGCTGTTTCATCTGTGTACACCTTAACTCCCAACCCAGGCTCTCAATTTCTCAAAGCCAAAGTCCATGCCTTCCGTTTCTTTTCTATTCCAAAAACTATAGAATACCACGGAGGATAATGAAGTGATCCTAAAGAGGTATCAAAAATTAGGAAACCCACCCTCCCAGCTTTACCAAATGATACTTCCAGAATGAATCAAGAGGATGATACAGATGTCACAATGCAATCATCACAAAGTCAACATGACCATGAAGAAGCATCTTCTGGTTAAGTTTCTCAGAATCTCATCTCAAGTCAGAAAACTGTTGCTGGCACTATAATTTACTATTAGTGTGCAGTGTCTATCCTTATGCTGGACACAAAACAGGTGCTTAATAACATCTAAAATTTTCAAACCTTTATATATTTCAGTAACTATATTGGCAATTTCTGAATGCCAGCTTTGTACTTTCTACTTGCCCTGTTGCCTCACAGAAATTACGAAGGCAATACAGAAAGATGTTAGGTTATTTCTGTGGGACATGTTAAGTATAAAGAATAGCAGCAGTCTAAATGCCATGAAAATCTCAACCTGAGGCAGAGTTCTATGCTAAGCAAAAAAGAGAAAGAGACCCATCTGCCTTTGTAAGCAGAGATCACACTCAAAATGCGCAATCAGTAAATTGCCATTTATTTCCACCAACATCACCACCACCTCAATGCCTGAGATCATGAAAATCTGACTGAATTCCACAAAATATTCTTAGCTGCCGTTTACCTTGAATCCTACAATAATTAAATCTATATTAAGTATCACTACCATTCATCCATTAACTAAGTACAAATTAAGACAGAAGAAAAGAGATTAAGACTAACCACAAAGGTTGAAAACTATACAATATTTACAAGCTAGAAGAATGAGGTTTGGCATGGTGGTGAGATGATATGAAAGATGAAACATGCCTGAATTTAATCTATAAATATTTTATAGCTACAGTAATCTCTCAAAAGTAGACTACTAGAAACCACTTAAATAATGAAGTGCTAGAAAAAAAAACTGCCACAGAAAATATTTAATTGTCATTATTGTTAAGTTAAAAGAGAAGTGTTTATTAGTATAGCCAGAGTCATCAATCTGAATTTACCACCTTACTTACCAGTCTTATCTGAATTAACTGCTATAATTAAAAACAAAATTCACATAAGAATATTTCTAAATGTGATACTATTTGATTTTAAAAAATATATATCCAGGAAAACAGTACATGAAATGTGACTAAATTCCTCAAAATTCTCATTACCCTAAAAATTATTTTAAATTTGGTTTATATGAATAATACAAAGTTGGCAAATCTCATAGCCACAAAACCTTTAACAAAGATCAGGGAAATAAAAACTAGTTCCAACTAAGCCAAATACAATTATATATTTAAAATAATACAATAGGGGAAAAATTCAAAGAATCAACATATATTTAAGCAAGCAAGTAAAAGTAAAAAGGTTTCATCTTAATGTTTTCTTTCTGGTGTATGGAAAAAAAGACAGAGTAAGTTACGCACTTAAAATCTGCTCCAGGTAACTGAACAGGACTTAACAGAGAGGACCAACATACTATATATTCTATAGCTATATAATAAACACAAGAGAAGATCTATGCACTGCAGGCTGGTTTTCTATATTGTTTTACATCACCATAATTAAGTTCTGAGACCAAAGCTTCTTCATAAAATAAAGGTTTATAATAATAGTTTTTTAAAACCCACAAGATAATTAAAATACTTAGAAGAATGCAAATATAAACAATACATTTAACTCCTAGTTTGCTTCCAAAGCTTGATAAAGAATACTGTTTTACAAGGGAAAGTATATGACATTTCAAAACTTATCATTTAAGATATAATTATTATAAATAGCAAATAATTATATTTTTAACTTACCAGGTTTCTTTCTGGATTTTTCATGACCTAGTTGTCCTAAATCATTACATCCACATGTATACACCGTTCCATCATCCAGAACAAATACAGTATGTCTGAGTCCACAGCCTACATCTCGCACCTTTTTATTTATAAAAAAGTCACTTTTTCTGGGCTCTAGAACAATTTCTTCGTCAATTCCACCCAAACCTAGCTGTCCAAAAGACGCATTTCCCCAGCACAACATGCTTGTATTTCTTTTGGTCTTCCAGTTTCAATAAAAGACTCCCTTCTGAAACACTGGAAAGTAGAATGTATCCTTATGTCTAGGGAGATGGAAAAAAAGGAAATATGACTTCAAGGGAAACATGAGGTATAATTGCTCTTTTAAGTGCTCGGTACAATAAGCAATATACAGTAAGCAAATCTTATTTTATAGTGTGCTACAATAGTATCATTCAGTTTCAAAAGCCAACCACTTCTATTTTCTTAAATGCCATATAGAAATATTTAGGGAAAATACAGCCATTCTCCACGATTTAAACATATTAATTAGTTTTGACGTTTCATCTTGCCATAGACTAAAGTAATAACATTAAGTACCTTGATGAAATTAATAAGATTTTTTTTGCTTTCACTTTAAATAATTCCCATTGGAGTAAGAAATGAGACATCTTTCCACCACCCAAAAAATCAAGTATGCATAGTGAAAATTTTAGCCAAATGCAGAAACAAATAACCTTGTAATCTCCCTCAAATAACAACATACTTAAATCTTCTAATACCTACCTACACACCAACAGAAAACTGAAGTTCCCATCTGTAATAGACACAAAACTAACAATTGGAAACTTTAAATTTAAAACAATTTAAATGACTCTTCCAATTATTCATATGAATTTTGCTTTAAGCCATAGAGAAAATTATGATTCCCTCAAGTCATGATATTAAGACAATCACCTCCAAATATCACTCCAACCTTACGACAAATTTAGTTTTAAAACTAAATCAATGTACCTAATTACAATACTCACACACACAAAAAATGCAGTTTACATATGAAAATTCTCCCCAAAATTCAACATTTTCTATGACGTGTGGTAACCGGGACCGAAATTTTTCTCCTGGTCAATACATATTTACCTATGCCTCTGAGACAATTACTTGAAGATGGGATCTGCAAATATCCCCAGCACTGCTGATTTTTCAAGACTAGGAAT
This sequence comes from Bradypus variegatus, assembly GCA_004027775.1. Taxonomy (NCBI): domain Eukaryota; kingdom Metazoa; phylum Chordata; class Mammalia; order Pilosa; family Bradypodidae; genus Bradypus; species Bradypus variegatus. Next base: position 5,044 of record PVKY010007534.1, read on the forward strand.
GGGGGCTGGGACACTGACAGTTTGGCAGCGAAAGCTGTAGAACTTTCCAGTACACTGACTGAAAATTAACCGAGAGTCTGCTTCATCTAAACATATGGCGTTACTAAATAACACCATTACAGGAAGTCAGCCTTATTCCCATAGTAATCACCCACATTACTTACACAGAACCTGACAAGTTTCTAAACACAGTGTTATGTTCCGGGGAAAAATGCCGAAGCTGTCCCATTCCACCACCCTTCCACTGAGAGAAGTTTGATTTCATTCTTCGAGGGCATGAGAACTCCATAGTTTCCCAAAGTTCTGCAGTGTCTTCTCGTATTTTTTTTTTAAGAGAAGGGGAGGACAGGAAAATAACCCCGAGTTCTGCGCACGAGGTTTAATCACCCCTTTCTATTAAAAGTAGGGAGAAGGGGTAATAGGAAAGGTGCTCCCTGGCCAGCAACAGGTAAGGGAATGAGAAGTGGTTTATTCCCAACCTACCCTGAACATGCAACCCATATCAGCTCACGGGGACCGGAGGAAAGAAACCGTCTGCCCACACCCAACCTCGCGGGTCGCCCAGCCAACTACTGCAGCCGCTCGCTCGCAGCAGCCGCGCAGGCCCGAGGAAGAGGCTCCGCAGCACCGGCGGCCCTCAGCCCGAGGGAGGCCATTCTCTAGGGAGGTGCGACATTCCAGCCCTGGGACCAAGGGGCCCCGATACAGCCCTCGCCCCAACCCCCACCCAAAAGAAGCGCTGAGAAAGCGCTCTGCGCCAGGCGGGCCTCTACCGCCCAACCCAGAAGGCCCCCTCCCAAACGCCGTCACACGCCTCCGAACAAACCGGGGCAACGACTCACCCGGCCCCTCAGGGCAGTGGGAGCCCAGGACGACGGGGGGTTGCCCCTCCCCAAACGCGAGGCAGCGCGGCAGCTGAGACAGGTTTCCAGCTCCTGGACCCTCCTCCTTCGGCCAGTGACGGCGATCACCAGGGTTCCTCCGGCTTCAGTGCCGCTGCTCGCTTCTCCCTTCCTTGGCCCCTGTGAAACTTTATCGGGTTCCTCAGAGAAAAGCAGCCGCCGCCGCTGTCCAGTCCAGAGACAGCCGTCAGACCCGAATGGAGCGGGAGGGGAAGGGCGGAGGGCCAGCCGGGCCAAGCGCGCGAGGGGCGGGGAAAACTAAGACAGAGACTGGAGAGAAGGGTGAGAAGGAGGTGGCTACGCGCGGGAGGGGTACGGGCCAGCAGGAAGTGATCCGCGGGGTGCGCGAGCGAGCCCGCCCACTTCCCGGCCTGCGCGCCTGCGCCGGAATCCTACCCTGGCCAGGTGATCTAGGCGCATTCGCAGTGTGTCGCGTTGCGTTGCTTAAAGAGCGGAACGTGAGCTGCAGAAGTTGCAGTTTGGGAATAGAAGTAAAAGGTGTGGACGGGTTTTGGAACAACGCTTCTCTGCGCACAAACTTTTAATGAAGAAAACATATTCGTTTTTTGGTTTAGTTGTCTTTCTGCTCCAGTCTTTTTATTATTTTTTTCCTTTTTCCAAAGAGAATTTGAAGTAACATGAAGCGGTCACAAAGGTTGATTATCTAACCGGGTGAAGCCTATTTATCCTCAATTGGAGCTAATGCGAGGAGGCGAGGTATAGTGCTGGCAATTAAACGTCAGGCTCGTTAGGTAGTGATGGCTCCGATCACTTTTTGAGCTCTCCCTGAACGATAAACTTAAATTTCAGATTCTCCTTCATTCCCAAGATATAAAGTAATGCCTACGGCTATAGACCCCACTGCACAAACTGAAGTTCGGATTCCCTAGGGCAGTCTTAACATAATCTCTTAGAAGCAGGAAAACTTGTAACAAGGCACTTTTGAAATTCTACGTTAGAAATTGTTAGAACCTGCGACTTCAGAGTGCGTTTGAGAATCTAGAAGGAATTCCACAGTTAGTCATATTTGTCTCTTATTGAAAAATATATTTCAATTTAGGAAGTGTGTGCTAGAACATGTGAAAGTATGTTACAAAAATAAGTGTGAAAGTGAAAAGATGCTTAAACAAAGAAAGCGTAATTTCAGTATCCAGCGTTGTGGAAATGCCCACAAAACACTTTATTTGCTTTTTAACAGCTTTATTGCTCTTGTAGGAAGTTTGTGGCCTTCTAACTTTAAGGACTTAACGCCTCAGGATATATCATTAAAGAAGAAAGTTATGGAATTTGGGCTCTTTAATGTACTTGATGCTGTAAATATATACTAAAATTCGAATGGCTTAACACAACAGAAATGTATTTCTTATCCATTTAACATCCAAGTAGGCATTCCTAATGAGTGAGGACTGATTTTTAGAGACTTATCATCTTATCCTGCTTCTTTCCCCCTTCTTATCACTACCCAAAATTTTATTACATAGTACATAAATGCACTATATTAATTACATATATAATTATATATGGATAAATAAGAAAATCATAATCTATAACTATATACATAATATAATAGATTAATAATTATTCGTCCCCTTCACTAGACAGAAAGCTCCATAAAGATAGAAATTTTGTCTGTTTTGTTGAGTATTCTATCCACAGAATCTTGAACAGTTCCTGGCCCAACAGCAATTGCTCAATAAATATAAATTTAATTAATTCGTGATGCTTAAGGCATTGCAATTTATCACAACTTTTTAGTTAATAAATTTGTAAATATATAACAAGAGCCAGTAAATTTCACTTAATATAATTCAAAATAATAGCTAATATTTTATTGTGATAGATTGCACTAAACTATTTACCTGTGTTATATCACTTTTAGACTCTGTCCTGATGAAATAGTTGTTCATTATTGTTCTAGTTTGCTAATGCTGCCAGAATGCAAAACACCAGAAATGCATTGGCTTTTATAAAAGGTTTATTTGGTTACACAGTTACAGTCTTAAGGCCATAAAGTGTCCAAGGTAACACATCAGCAATTGGGTACCTTCACTGAAGGATGGCCAATTGCATCCAGAAAACCTCTGTTAACTGGGAAAGCACATGGCTGGCCTCTGCTCTGGAGTTCTGCTTTCAAAATGGCTTTCTCCCAGGACATTCCTCTCTAGGCTTCAGCTTCTCTCCAAAATGTCACTCTCAGTTGCTCTTGGGGTGTTTATCTTCTCTTAGCTTCTCCAGAGCAAATGTCTGCTTTCAAAGGCAGTCTCCCAAATGTCTCTGTAAACTGCATGGAAACACTCAAAGAATTACAATCTAATCAACACTAAAAGTCCCCCCACACAAGATTACATCAAAGATAATGGTGTTTCAGGGGACATAATACATTCAAACCAGCACAAGTATGAACAAAGATTTTATTGTAATGTTATTTCTAATAGCAAAAAAAGATAAAACAACTGAAAAATTAATTTTAAAATAGTGAATTTAATTTAAAAACAGGATACAAATTTGGGTGTGTCCTGCTTGTAGCTATGTTAGAAACTATAACTAGGAAAAAGATTCAAAAGAAATATGCCAGTGCTATAAATGGTTGTGTTAGAATGTGGGGCAGTTTTTTTTTTCCTTTCTCTATTTTCCAAATTTCTATATGTGATATTAATCTTATGATTTTAAAAAGTTGGGGATAAGAGAAAACCTTCTTGCATACAAATAGTAGAGAGTTTGAAAAATGTAGAGACAGATAATTATAACATTAACCAAAGTTAAACACAGAACTTTAAAAAAAAAATCTTCCTTTTGTTTTTCTGCAAAGCAAATATTCATGTCTCTATGTAGTTTAAACCAAAGTTGTAATTGTTTTTGAATTAGTAAATATTGAATGAATGCTATGAGGATCTCCATTTTATGAGTTATATACTGAATTAGAACTTTTATTATGTGAATTAGAAGATTCTGTTTTATTAAGCATTGCTTTTATTGATCTAAAATATTTTAGGGCTAAGTGTCTGGGAATGCCAGTATTAATTTATTTGTGACATTCAAAGAGTCTGTCTTCTGGATTTCCTTTCCATCCTTGTATTTGTTTGCTAGAGCTACTGTAACAGAGTAACACAGTCTTGGTGGCTTAAACAACAGAAATTTATTCTCTCACATTTCTGGAGGTCAGAAGTCCTGAAATCAAAGTTCTGGCTCTCTTCAAAGGCCCTAAAGGAGAATCCTTCCTTGCCTCTTTCAACTTCTGGTTGCTCTTGGCATTCATTGGTTTATAGCAGCAAAACTTCAATCTCTGCCTCCACTTTCACATGGCCGCCTTTCCTGTATCTCTATGATCGTCCTCTCCTTTGTCTTATAATGACACCAGCTGTTAAACCTATATCTAGGATGATCTAATCTTGAAATCTTTAACTTAATTAAATCTGCAAGCACACTATTTCCAGAATTTTTGAACTTCAGAATGTGAGAAGACACTGCTCAACCCACTATAATCCTTTATCAGAAAGGCATAGCTGTTCTTCCATAATCCTTTTGGATTACCCTAAAGGAAAACTGGTAACATATTCTGAGAACTTCTTTAGAGGAGAGAAAGACCAGCAATATCCATGTGCCTTCTACCTGTGGATAATCTGGAATTATGGACATTTGCTAAGTGTATAATTAAGTCAACCAACATTATTCTCCCCTCACTGACACTACACTTCTTCCCACCCTAAAGTCTATTTTTCCATTCACCTCTTCCTTGTCCTTCCACACCTCATCCTTCTTTCTTGCTTTCTTCTACTTGAATAGTAGAGACCAGGGCAAAGCCCAAATGAACCTCTCTTGTCCCGACCGGCGGGGCAAAATCGAACCTGGACCTGAAAAGGGGAGTGAGAATTGGGGGGACAAGAGACGTGAAGAATGGAGACAAGACAGGATTCTGATCAAGTCTCCGTTTATTGAGGGAAATTCCAGGGTTTATATAGCGGGTGAAAGGGCGGGCAGAACCACAACTAGGCATTCAGCCATAGGTCCTTGAGGAGACAAAGACGGCAAAGACCACTGGTCCCTAGAACTAGCTGATTGACAGGAAAGTGGCAACTAAAGACAAAGAAATCGAAACTTAAGACTGAAGGCAAGGAAACAGAAACTTGGCTCAGCTCAGCAAGTAAAACGGCGTTTGGTCACGAAATGGCCAAGGAGATGCCAAATGCTTCCCACACTCTCTGACTTCAAGGATTTTAGGCAGTACCACTTAATTCAGCATATCTTTATGAAGCATTTACCGGACCAGGAATTCTGTTAGATTCTGAGTGATGCAAAGGTAAATAAAATATATTGACCCCAAGGAACTCTCTGGTAAGACACAAAAACCAATGATTACAATATAGCAAAGGAAGTTTTAATAAGGATGTATGGCAAATGTAAACTCATTGTGAATTTTTGGAAAACAGAATGGTGTAGTCCAAAAGAATTTGCCACCAATTGCCATCAAATCATACATTCCCTGGAAGAGCTTCCTCTAGTCATTTTACCTACACCTGCTTTCCAAGGTAAGGGCCTTTATTCAATCTGGTAGTTGTACATCCATGCTTCCTCCAGTCCCTCAGAGAGCTCCTCCTTCTGGAGAGTTCCTCTCTTTTCATCCCCTCTCCCACTGACCCTGTGGTCTTAAATCCCTCTGCTCCACCCATCTCACACTCAGTTCTTCTCCTTGGCCTTGGACATATCATATGGCTTCAGCCTGAAATGAACAAAAAGTTATCAGATCGTTTACAAGGTGTGTTCAACAAATCTTTATTGACCACCTACTATGAATCACCCTCCAAAATCTAGTAGGAGAAATAGACAAAAACAGTAAACAGGCAAATGAAAAAATTGCAAATTTTAATAAATACTAAAGGAAACAAGGTGTAGAGATGGAGAATGGAGAAAGATCCTGAAATAGGATTGGCATGAAGACCGCAGTGGAGGAGCTGTCATCTAAACTGAAAACCAAAGGAGAGAAGGATCTGGCTCTGTGAAGAGCAGGATGAGAAAACATTCTAGGTGAAGAGAGTATAGCAAAGCCTTGAGACAATAATGAACTCAGCATGTTCTAGGAACTGAAAACAAACTAGTGTTATGGCACTAGATATGTTTGGAGACAGGCAGAGGCTGGATCAGGCAGGCAGAGGCTAAATCAAATAGGACACATTAAGGATTTTAGTTTTAATCCAAAGGTTGCTCAAGGGTTTTAAGCCAGGAGAGATTATATGTGTTAAGAAAATGAATATTTTTGTTGCTAAACTGGACAGGATTGCTGAATTAGAAAAGGGCAAGAAAGGAAGAAGTTGGATTATTTAGGAGGCTTCTGCAATACTCGACATGGAAGATAATAGTGGAGACTAAGGGGGTGGTAGATGGAGATGAAGTGAAGAAGGTAGATGCAAATCATACTTTGGAAATACAATTGACAAGATTGATAGGTGGTCTGTAAGGGATCAGAGAAAGGGAGACATGCTGGACCACCGGTAGTTTTCTGACTTGAGGAATTTGGTGAATGGTAAAATTTTACAAAGATGAGTATGGCTAGTGAGGGAAGTGGGGGGGGGGCAGGTTTTGACTGGGGAAAAATCAAGTGTCCAGTTTTGACCTTGAGTTTGAAAAATCCAGAGTGTGTTCCTTTCTTCCTTTTGAATTTCATTATTAAAAAGTCCTCCTTCTGTTATCATAAATGGGTATGGGCCTGGCCTAGAAGTGAATGAGATGGGAAAAAGAACTCTCTCCTGCCACATAAATGAAGAACTACAGAGGAAAATGTGGTCCTTCTTTTTAATAGATGCAAGCAAAACTTAATTTTACTGATAATATTATATGCTATGGTATATGCAATTTAATCTACAACATGAAGAATAATTCTGGTTTTTTTATTATAGGAATCTTTCTCAACTTTTACCCTCATGATTATTCCCAACCTCTTTTCCTGTTCCAGAGTTACATTCTGGCTTCACACTGTAAAATGGTGTGAAACAGTGCTGCTTATATTATGAATACCAGAAGCATTTTTAAATGCTTTCATTTTGTAACTCTTTCTGATTTCTTTGTATTTGTTTTCTATCTCTTACAGTTATTCAACTGACATTCAAACAGGCATAAGGCTGAAAAATCACATGTAATGTGGCCCTTGACCAGTATGTGGGGATGTGTTCATCAATTTGAAATGACGATGCTATTATTCCAGTTACTCCTCTTTCTGAACACATAAAGCCCTCAAAATACCCTGTGGTGTTTTTTTGTTTGTTTGTGGGGGGGGGGGCAATTATGAATAAAAATTTTAAAACACACACATAAAAAGATATAACTTTATGATAACTTATGCTTTAAAATTAACTTTATCCCAAGGCAATCACAAGATGAGGATTCCACAATTTCTAATTAATGGTGAGCACCACCAAAGTAATACAGTACAAAGTGTGGGATTTGTATATATATGAATCTTTCAAGTTTATGTGTTTTACTTTTAAAGAAAACAGAATTAAAATAGCAAAAAAGAGGTAGACTGAACTAATAGAGCATATCAGTAATACTTTTGGGTAATACATTGAATTATTTCATTGCTACTGATTTTGGAGGGTTTTATAAAGATATTTGAGATTGGAAAGTTCTAATTTTGCTGTTGGAAATATAAAATCTTGGAACTTGGCTTTATTTTATTCCTTGTTTCAAGTCGCATACCAACCTGAATCAGCAGTATGACCTTCATTAAGTCAAAGGACATATTTATTCTCCTAAATATGGAAACATTTTGAATTGTTATAAAACCAGTATGCACACACACTCTCTGTCTTATTTATTTATTAAGTGGCATGTCTAACTACCTTCAAGTGGATCAGGACTAAAACTAATTGTAACTACAGATCTTTGTCAAGTTAAATGGTACTGCTTCTTTGAATAGAAATTAGCCACAGCTTAAATATCTTCATTGATTGAATCCTTTATTAATAACTATCAAAGTAATGTTATAAAGGAAACAGCCTTGCTGAGCAACTGATTTAATTATCACTTTTTATAAGGGGAACTGACAACAATTGCAGATTTTTGATTAAGCATTAAAAATCTTATGAAAACACAGAGGACCACAACAGTATTCTAGAACAATTGTTAGTTACCTTCAGCATGCAGGTAACTTTTATATACTTTGATTGGAAACTTTAAAATTTATGTGATGTTACTCATGCTTCTTTTGCAAAATTAAAAAAAAAAGATTGTCATAAAAGCTGGCATCCAGAAATAAATAAAATGCCAATAGTATGATCAGATTTTCATTCGAGTTTGAAAAATGTGTTCTTATAATCTCAATGTAAGATATAATAGCCTGAAAGAAGAGTTAAGCAGTAGTGACTTAGGAAGGACAGAGTGTTCCTAGAAGACAAATTAGAGTTGCCACTTCTGCATTGCCAAAATACAGTTTAACCATATTAAAATGACAGATATGTTTGTCCAAGAAAAATGTCATGCAGTTCAAGCTGCTGTTTTACCTAACAAAACAAAAAACAAAAAAGCCAAAGGAGAAAAATTACTCGCTGTAAACATAGGAGTCCTAAGAGGTGAATTGAAGTTTTGTTGCTGTTCACGTTCCACAAACAACTTCATCTGTTCAGTCTTTAAAAGGAAGCATTATCCAGCAAGCTAACTTCCAAAGAGCAGCTTTCAAACTGCTCCTATTCACAAGCTCTAACGGTATTAACAATAAAATAGAAATACTGTGGAGTGGTGAAACGATGGATGTTAGAATTGTTCCTACTGTTGAAAACATCTTTTTTATTTTTAAAGGACTACATAATCAGAGAATATAATTGTATGCTGATTTAATCTATGATAAGAGTGAAACAGTTTATGTTCCTTCCCCAACATAGTTACAAACAGAGAAACTAGATAAGATGGCTTCTTTAATGTAATACTGTAACGTTTTAAATTTAAATTTGCTTGGCATGGAGCACTCTCATTTTTCAAAATTAAAATGGCTTTTATTTAAAAATATTAATGTCTATTGTTAATACTTTAAACAATTCAGTGTAAAGAAGAAAATAACTATCAGAATTGCCACCCCAAGAAATCCATACTGTTAACATTTTATTGCCATCGTTCAGATATTTTTCCATACTCTGAAGTATATTATACACACATAGAGATCAATGTAATTTTACCCAAATGAGATCTCAGAATTTTGTAATCTATTTTTATTCAACAAAGTGCTAAGGGCCTTTTTCCAAGAATCAAGGAGCATAGTCCGGTTTATGTGGAAGACATGTCCAGGATCACGAACCCAGGGGCAGTTAGTTATTTACAGTTATATTCTGCTCAAATTGAATAAAAATCTTAAGTTGAATGTGTTCAGGTGTATCTTATTATGTTAACAGTCATCAACTGTGCTTTGAATACCTACCATGGCTTCTTCAAACTTCTTAACTCCTCCGGCTCCATAGAACAGCTAAGTACTCAGGATGATATAAAGGAGAGCCTCATGATGCTGCATAACAGTTTACATCTTGTCTTCAGTTGTATTCTATATCCCTTAAATTAATAAAAAATTTGACTGCTTATGCCAATAATAGATGAAAACATACAGCGAGGTGAATGAAGCTTGAGGGCAATATGTTAAACAAAATAAGCCAGAAACAAAAGGGAAATATTGTATGGTCTCATTTAGAAAATACTCATAAGAAAATTAGGGATGATGGCGGCTAGGTGAGACAGAGCAAGGAGACACCTCCGTGAAAAACAATGATAAAAACCAGAAAGTGACCCAGAACGTCACCTCCAAAGTAGCACCAGCCGGACAAGGTCTGCTAAAGCCACAGGGAACGTGCATTTGGTGAATCCAGGAGTCTGCATTCTGAAACGAGTGAGTGAGTCTTCTGAGTCTCTCGGCC
>PVKY010007535.1:0-14835 GCA_004027775.1 Bradypus variegatus
GTCCTAAATATCAGAGTTCAATACATCAGCATTTTCCTTCTTCCTTTTGTCCCATTCTTCCTCCCTTCCTTCCTGACTCCCTTGGGCAGAATGTGTTACTGTCACGATATTTAGTTCATGGAGCCCTAGCGGTAGTCTTGGCTCCCAGCAACCCAGAGTTGGTGACTCACCCGAGCCTCACCCCACTTCCCGTGGCCTCTCACACCTGCCTCACTTGAGGATGAAGTGTGGCATGCCCCACTGCACTCCTCCTGGCCACAGCGATCACTCTAGACACCTGTAATTATCTGGATCTCTTCTTCAACTCCCCTTTGTCAGGGCAGATGAAATTGTACAGTGAAAACCCAGTTCTAGTCTGGCAAAATCTCAGCTTTGTTCTTCTGAAACCAAAGGTAGGCAGCCTCAGACAGTTGAGGGTTCTGAAAGTACGACTTTGGGAATTATTACAAGTGTTCTGGGCAATTTCGCAATTAAATTTTAATTCATTTATCCAGAAAGTTTCCACGAGGCTTACAGCTTTGGAGTCTGGGCTGGGTTGCACAGTTTGTTTGTTAGAACATGTTGCGAACAAGCTCAAGACCAAGTTTCTTCTGTTTGTGCCAATCTGCTGGTCACAGAGGAAACCCCTGGCCCAGAGTCACAGACTGTGCTCCCCAATCGCCCTACCTGTAATCATCTGCCATTTGTCTCAAGGGAGAAGAGTGAAGGATGGGTGGGCTTGCCCCACCTGCTGACAGGTGGGATGAGCTTCAGGTTTCAGCACTAGCATGTGACAGACGCAGAGAGCCACACTTCGCCAGATGTTCTAGGGCTTGGTTGAATTTCTGACAGCTTCCCTTGAAACCAGAAAGTCCAATTCATTCACCTGGGATTTTATGAAAATCCACTAGGCAATCTATACACATAACTAATAATGACCTGTAGAAAAGGCTTGAGTGTGAAAAAGTAAAAGAGAAAGGTAATAGGGGAAAAAAAGATCAGATCAATAGCTCCCAGAGTTTCTGCAAATGCTTGAACTTTTCCTCCTCAGGTGTAAGTCAACAGCCATTTAGCAAATACAAGCACCTGATGTGCCAGGTACTAGGGACACAGCAGGGAACAAGACAACGTCTCCTCTCCCCACACTTGAGTAAACAGCTAAGAGGCAAGACAGACAATAAACAAATAAATACATAAGAAGATAACTTTCAATTTGTGCCTCTAAGTGTGGTCCCCAGACCAGGAGGTCAGGATCACCAAAAAACCCAGGCCCCACCCCAGACCTAAGGAACCAGAAACTCTGGGTGTGGGGGCCCAGCAGTCTGAGTTTTGATGCATGATCAAATAGAAGAGCAGCTTTTGTAGATAAAGCAGGGGAAGTGGTTATTTTAGATAGGGCAGTAAGAGAAGCGCTCTTTAGGGAGGTAACGTTTGAACTGAACTAAAGCCTGAAAGATGAGAATGAGCCACTATCGCCAAGAGCCAGAAGAGACTTCAAACAGAAGGGAGAGCACGTGCAAAGGCCCTGAGGTGGAGAGGAGCATGGGGTGTTTGAGGAGGAAAAAGGAGTCCAGAGAGAGCATCTGGGGGATTTCATTGGATGAGTAGGGGCTGAAGATCAGCAAGCCTATGTTCTGGCTGATTTCTATTGTGGACAAACTATGGGATGTTGAGATTGTCACAGAAACTCCCATGTATTCTCTGAAATGGGGGAAACAATATAAAACCTGCCTTCCTCACTGGGCTGTTTTGAGAACTCAATGAGTTAGTGGATAAGAAAGCATTTGGAAAAGTGAGAGGCAGTGTTTAAGTAGTAATTATTACAATTAAGAGTTAAGTAAGAGCATTCAGCTCCCAAAGTGAGAAGCCAACAGCCTACAGGCCAGCCAGGTTCCTGGCCACCGTCTACAATCTGGAGCTATATAAGATTAAGACGATCACAGAAAAAAGGATCTGTTTAGGAGGTGTGAGTTGGAGGATTTCCCAGAAAAAGATCTGATGGTGGAATCCTTAAGTTTCTACCCTACTAGTCAATAGGGTTCTCAGCTTCATAAAGAGCTGTGTTTTACTCCAGCTGCCTGCAAACTCAGTCCCAGGTGTTACAAAGGCAGTGCCAGATTTCTCATGGCACCAAGTCATGTGCTATCATCACAGTCAGGGCCAATTTCATCACCATCCACTGGTTATCGCTTTCCTGGAGTACAGCACAAAATTTAGCACACAAATGATACAGGGATTAATAAATTCAATTAATAAAATAATAAATTAATAAATTCATAGATTATAAATCAATCTATGTGACAATGGTACCTGAGACATGATCAACTTCTCTGGCTCATTTGAATCCTGGATAATTCACCTTGTGTAGCTTTTCCACTCATTCAACAGATATTTAATTAGGCACTAGGAATACAATGTTGAGCAAAACAGAAAGTTCCTGCTGGGCAGAGAGATGTTATATAAATAATCACAAATGTCTATTCATCACAGTTTTCAAGCGTGCGCCAGAGGGTAAGCACAGGATGCTTGGGTCGCTCCGAAGTTCGCTCCGAGTTCATCAGTTACTCTGGCAGCCCTGTCCCATCATGCTTCATTTTGGTCACAGCAGCCCCCGCAAAGATGGGACAGTCACCCCTCACTCAGCTCAGATGCAGAAAACAGATGATTCGTCTCTTCCCCAGGAGAAAAGAAGCAGAATCAGGATTTTTGTGTGTCTCTGGGTTGTTTAACATAATCTCCCTCGAATTAGCACCCCCCCCATGGGAACTGTTGAAGATGCCAATTTCATACTGAATCCGGATGTAAAGACCATTCTGTCTGACCTCATTGATTCCTGAGGGAAATGCTAAGACCCGTGAGATATGTGGAGCTCATAAATCAACTCTGGCTGGGTTTCTGCAAATGGTTTAGTTTGAAGGCAAGTCAGACGGCATTGACAAGTCCCCAGAGCATCACTGCTTGCTTCCGAGCCCAGCACACCAGCTTCCTTGCTGCGCCATCCCCCGGAGTCGGTGGATGCTGGCTGCCCCGGGTGGGTGGGGGAGCACTGCTGTCCCCATCTCCCCTCTGGCCCGGCTCCAACAAGCTGGAAGGGAATTGGAGGTCAGCCCCTGACAACCTGCCTGATGCCTGAGGCCCTCTGGAGGGAAGGACCTCTGAACGTCCTTTACCTGCCAACCCCCCAAGGAGGAGGCCTGGCAACCCTTCCCTGAGCCTGTTGCTCTGTTTCCAAGACATCCAGGAGCCTCAGGATGGTTGTTGGACTCCAGGGGGTGCCAGTGGCATGGAATTCAAGTGAACAGCACCCCCCAGAGTTGTGCAAGGAGTGGGCCCTGGCTGGTGGTGGAGCTTGGCCGCCAGCCCCTCCCGTGGGGCACAGTCTACAGACGAGAGGGGGACAGTCTACCACCGAGTTTCCCTTGGGGACATCCTAAAAGGGAAAGGGCAGTGGAGGTCGGTCTCTGCAAGTTAATCTGACCAGGAATCTTTTCCCATCGGCCCCTCTTCAGAGCCATAAATTCAATTCAGTTCAACACTCAGGGAGCGCCAGTGGCAGCAGGTACCGTGCTAGGTACAGGGCATATGTGGTGACCACAGTGGCCTGCAGGGCACTCAAGGTACAGAGATGCTTGGGCATTTGGGCCCCCTCTGGGAACCCAGCACAGCACCTGGGCACATGGGGTGGGCTTTGAGAGAGTGAGAGACTAGGCTAGGGAGTGAGTGAAGGCCCCCTCTCACCCACCTGGGGTTGACAGTGCCCACACTCTCCATTCATTCATTCATTCATTCACACAGTCACTTATTGAAACTCATTCTGCCAACCCTGTGGATAAACAGTGGGCTCAGGTGCAGTGTCTGCCACCTCCCAGGTACGCTGCCCACTCCCCCAACCCCCAACACTCACGCCCTCCTCATAAAAGATGAGAGCAAGTGGGCCCCTGCCCACCATCTGTGCATGGGCCTGGGGGCTGCGGGGAAGCCGGGCCCTTGTGCCTCCGAGCACACAATCCCCAGGGCTGGCCTGCGGAGGGGGGGTCTCGGATGAGGGGTTGGCCCAGCCCAGCAGCTTCCCCGGTCACAGCCTGCCGGGCCAGGTAACAGTCTCTGGAACAGTGTCTGGAGTCTGCCTTTTTGTCTGTCTGTGTGTCCACGTGTTTAGAGAGGCTGGCAACCAAAGGGAGGGGCACTCCCAGAGACTAAGTGGGCCCCAGAGGAAGGCTCAAAAGCAGTCTGTCTGCGCTCGTGGGGTCAGAGTGGGGAAAGGGGAGAAGTATCAGCATGTGGTCACAAACTGCTGGAAGGTCTCACTCCTTCTAACCCGCCCCCCAACAACTCTCCCTCCCCCCACCCGCCCACCTGGGATGGGCAGCTGACAAACACCGTCTCATGTCTGACCCTGTGACAGGGCAAGAACTGGTAAGGCATGAAGCAAACAGAGTTGCTGCCCCAACTATATGAAGAGCTTCCAGGTATTGGGGCAGGGGAGAATGCGAGTGATAGTAACAATTTTTTAGGGAGTGCAAACTGAATATCAGATGCTCAACATATGCTTTGCTAAGCCTCCAAACAATCCTTCAATGCAAGTCTTACTATCTCATTTTATAGACAGGAAACCCAAAGGGTTTAAAGCTCTGAGTCACTCAACTGTTCAGGGATGGGGTCACAACTCAAGTAGGTCTGAACTGAAAGCCCAAGCTCTTTCCTCTGCATCTTCCTCCCCCCGATATTCCCCAGCATAATGAGCCACTCATTCCAGGTCCTTGAGAAAATAAAGACATCCTCCCACCCTCTTCCTTTCCTGACACCAGATTTTATAACTTGGGCCTATCAGCTGAAGTTTAGAGGAGGCTCTTTGGCAACATCAACTATGATTCCTAATCCACTGTTTTAGTCCAAGTTTTATTGTACCCAAGCACATGCTCATAAACCTAGTGCCTTGCATTCATAGGGTATTCTGTAGTTTTGCTTTTTTATTTCATTTAATCCATTCCTGAAAGCACAAACAACTCCCAAATCACTGCTTCTTGCATTACGGCTGGGGTGGGGTGGATGCCCTGATGAAACTGTCTTACCCAGGCAGACAAGAGGCAGGGAGAACATTTATAAAAGGTGGCCAACTTATGCACAGAACTTATACGGGGGATTCTGTTCCAGAATTAGCCAGCAATATATTTAATCCATGCACATCAAAAGGATGTTTGAAAGAAATCTACAATTGGCCTTGACAGCAAAAGAGAAGCTACAATCCCCTTGCTCCACTTTAACACATTTGGAACCATCACACCTATTTAAGGATTCTGTAGCATGCACTTCCCACTAATTTAAAAACATATTGCTAATTGGTCTGTTCAGCCCTGGCCTTGGAGGCTATTTGCAACCTGGCAGGTAACTGTGACCTCCTGCCCCCAGCAGGCACTCCCTGGAGACCCAGTGACACATCCGCCTTGGCCAGGACCATCAGAAGCAGAGCTGAATGACCCTGCTGCTAACAAGTCCACATTTCATCCATCCTCTGGCAACATCAGTTGCTTGTCACACACAACTGGCTAATTCCAGAGTGGAACGTAATTAAGAGAAACGGCCAGACCAAGGAACTTAAGGTGAGAGCCAAGAAAAACTTGTAGGTCATTGAGAAAACTGCCAGCCTAGACACCAGGGAGGCTGCCCCACCCAGCACTCGAGGGCAGTCAGTGCACAGGACCTCAACACGGGCCGGGCGGTGTAGATTCCCGAAGCCAGCAGCAGCGGTGGTTGGGAGGCGCTTTCTCCTAAGCGGAGAATCGGAGAGGCTCTTGGGCGCGGGAGCTGGCTGAAATACACAGGAGGTAGAAAGGCCAGCTCACCTGAGCACCCAGGTGAGGAAGAGTTAACAGAAAATCCAGGCCTGTTGGGAGGCTGAGGGGACACAAAAATTCTGTGCTCTAAAGACTGGGAAAATTTAGAATGGTAGCATATTCTTCAGTTGGTTTGTACCTGAGAAATCACCTGGTCCAGGGAACTTAAATCTTTCATGTGTGTGCCATGGACCCTTTCCTGGAATAACGTTTTTAACGACACAAAATCCAGGGGATTATGAAAGAAATGAATTATCTTGAAAGACAGGTATCAAAAATTTTTTTTAAACCATGACATAGTAATATATGTGCTTCATTATCAAGTGCATTAAATAATGAGATTGGGCAGCAGATCTATTATCTCTATAATTTTGAGGTAGTGAGCTTGAATGATGTGTCAAAATTACTGCCACAGCTGAAATGTAATGTGTAAATAATTGTTGAGACTGTCACAGGTACTGCTAGTAGTCTTATAGTTTGTTGCCTACATGATGGAAGATAATGCTAAATTTCAATTAGAGGTCAGTGGAAAACGCATGACATTTTTTTCCCTATTCAAGCTCATGGGTCTCCTGAATTCTATCCACAGATTCCAGATTAAGATCCTGAATATAGTGCAATCCCTTTCTTTTGCAAATAATAAAACTTAGACCAGAGAGGCCAAGTGACTCTGTGAATGTCACACAGCTAGTAAGTAGTGAATCTGAGATCACATTTCAGTTCTAATGATATCCTCTCTAGTGCCTTTACCCCTCCAGGATGCAGCTCAGGTTAGGCTTTAAATTTTTTTTCTTTTTGGGTTTTTTTTTTTCTTGTTTTTGTTTTTGAACAAAAATAACATGTTCTTCTAACAGATTTGGACACTACAGGAATTACATAGGAAAAAAAAATAGATTCTACCTTTCTTTAAATGAAGTCCCATCTAAGAACAGACAGAGGGACGACATCCTTGCTAATCCAGGTGTGTTCCCTGGACCAGCAGCACCAGCACTACCTGGGGGCTTGTGAGAGATGAGAACCCGCAGGCCCTGCCCCAGACCTCCAGAGTCAGCACCTGTGTTGCTCCAGGTAGCCAGTGTGCATGTGCCCATCTGAGAAGAGTTACTCGAGAAGACTTTCGGATTCCCTTTCTCTGCTGAGTCTCCCTGGAAGAACAGTCCTGAGGGCCGCCGCCCCTACTGCTGAAGAGTGGCAGGAATTCAACCTTCACCCTCTCTAAAGAACAAATTAGTAAATCTAATTCCCAGGAGAAAGAATAAACCACAACAGAAGAACAAATTAGGAGTCTGGAATAGGAGAATTCCTAATGGAATGATGACACATTCGAAATCCTGAAAGCAAAAAGCATAGCAAGTAACCATCAGGAAGCCCTTGCCATGAGCCAGGCTCCCCGCTAGATAACTGCACAAACATCCTACAGAGATCGCTGCTGTCATCCTTGTTTTACAGATGGAGAAAAGGAGGCTCAGAGAGGTTAAGTCACTTGCTCATGACCCCAGTCAATGAGCAGCAAAGGCTCGAAACAAGATGGGAAAACCCGGGTCTTTGGCTGCAGGCAACAAGCTTGTGCTGCAGACCCTTGCACGCGGCCTTCTACAAACGCCACCATGGAGCCCCCACCCTAACCCCCTTCCTCCCCAGGCCTGCTCCAGCAGGGCCTTGGCTTTATGCATTTTCCTCCTGCTCTCCTCCTGGGGACTTGGTTTCAAGTTACAGCCCAAGGCAGAGAGAAAAGCCAGGGGGAGCACAGGCCCCTGCTCCTCCAGGCTTTGTGCTAACCACAGACCTGCGGACGGATGTTGGGGACTGAGGCTTCAATGTGCTCTGAATCTTGTCTCATTCGCCGGGAACAAATGCCTCCTTGGACCCACCTCCCATTGTTTTGTTTCACTGTTTAAATGAACCCAGGCTTTGCTGGCACCGCAAAGTAGACTCTAGTGAAGTCACATAAGGAGCTTGGCAAAGCCCTGCAAGGCCTGCAAGGTAGGTGTGTTCTGAGCTCCAGTTTAGGTCATTTTAAAGAGTTAGGTTTTCCATATATTTTCAGACTACAAATCTTTCCACGGGTTGTCATCTCAAAACTCGAGCAGTCCCTGTCATGAATTGTTCCCAATTAACATTTGAGTGACACTCCACGCAGACACTGGGAAAGGTATGTCCCCATGTTATCTGTGAGGGAGGCATTGTTAGACCCATTTTACAGATGAGGAAACCGAGTCCCAAGTCTTATAATAGGAAGCAGCCAAACCAAGGTGAGAAGCAAGGCCTGTCTGACTGACATCCAAGCCCCAGCCCTCTCCACTCTCTACGTCCTCTTTGTACCCAGTCTCGGGAACGTATAGGAGCCACCTTGTGTTCCAGCGGCTGTATCCGTTTCTAATCTCCCTTTCTTGGCCACCAGCTCTGAAGACAGTCCCATGGCTGGGCACAGACCTTCTGTGTCCCACCCCAGTGCCTACACCAGAGCTTCCACCGAGGAGTTTCTCCATAAACATCAGTTGAGTAAATGTTGGCTGGCTTTCTGGAAAAATAACTCAAGAGAAAGCCTCAGGCCAACACCACCCATTGTCCCCCCAAAATCCATATGCGCTGCTCTTTGCCATCTCAGATGCCCTGATCAATAAAAATATCTCAGGCCAGAAGGAGAGAATAAACACTTTCACAATTTGAAATCTGTAATTTCACAAATGACCAGAGGAATCCTTGCCATCCCTGATGTAGCACGACGCTTGTCAAAGGCTGCTTGCTCAGCCACAGAACATTTCATGAACATTAGTCCCTGAAGTCGCCACTGAGCCAACTTGGTTAGCAGAGCCAGAACTTCAAATGTCTCGAAGGCGAGAGACATGCAGGAGCAAGTGGCATCCACATACAGAGATGTCTACTGCCATCCTTGGAGGCAGCGTGTCCCGAGAGGAAGGTTCCTGGACTAAAAAGTCCAAATCCCAGGTGCCCCAGACTCTCAGCGGCTGCTCACCCCACTCCTTCAGGCTTCCACACCAACTCTGCTAACTGCACCATCCTGCTTCGTGATGTCAAACCATTATATGAGTTTGATTTTGCGTTTTTTCTGAGTCTTTGTTGTGTGTGTGTCTAGACAGGTGAGACCCCCCCCCTTCCAGCAGTCCTTTCCTCCTTGCCAAGAAACCACATCCATCTGGCTCTCCTTCCCCAAGAAGCTTGTCACCAGATCTCCCAAGGGTTTGGGATCCAGGTGACACATCCTAACCATGAGTTCCAGCCCTGGTGGAGGCTGCCCAGGTGTGGAAACCCCCAAGTCACGATGCCAGTTTTCTTTAATGACATGAATCTTAGTCGGCTCATGGACTCTAATTCTGGGGCCACTGTCCATTATGTTTGCAAAGTATCTCGAGTGATTCAGATTTACATCGAGGGTCTGTGGACACAAACTGGGGCCAAACTTTGTTCCAGGAGAAGCAGAGTCTAATTGCTTCCAAAGTGAACCAAAGACAGGGAAATCGACAAGGAAGCCAAGAGGGAGTTGAGGGAGGACACAGCTTCCTTGAAAGTGGGTCAAAACCCCAGGAAAAGTAAGCCACAGAGAAAGGGGATTTGCATTTGCATCTTCAAGGATGACTTTATTATACTTCATTAGGAGTAGAAACTAGGGCATGAAAAGGGCAAAAAAAAAATTAATCTGAGTCAGATCAAGTCTCTAGATCTAACTACTATCCATTTACAGAAAAATAGAGGGGATGAAGGAATAGGTTAAACACCACCACAAGAATGCAACAGAAAACTTTGAATGTAGGAAACCCTAGAGGACAAGCAACTCAGCTTCTTCAACACATAAATGGCAAGGAAAATAAAAAAGATTAAAAGATAGTCAAGACTCTTGTCATGCAAGTACAATGTGTAGCCTTCATTTGGATCTGATTCTAACAAAGCAACTGAAAAAGTATATTTATGAGACCATCAGGGAAGTCTGAACGCTACCAGGATATTTAATAATGAAAAGGAATTATTGTTAATTTTTGTAGGGTTCATAATGGTATTGTGGTTATAGTTTAAAGGAAAAAAAAAAGAATCCTTTTCTCTCAGAGTTACCTTCTGAAGTATTCCTAGATGAAATGATATTACGTCCTGAGATTTCCTTTTAATTAATCCACTGGGAGAGGGTAAAGAAGACTGAGATTGGGCCCATCCTGATAACTAGCATAGCTGGGTGAGAAGTATGTGAGCTTTTGTCATGTTCTCTCTGCTTCTGTCGGTGTCCAAAATTTTACATAACAAAAACTGTAATTTAAAAAATTGAAAAAGAGCAAGAGGAAGACCTAGTTTAAATCCTGGCTCCAAGTACTTACTGTGGGACCATGAACAAACCCCAACTTCACTGAGCCTCAGTTTCTTCATCCAGAGCCTGAGCAGGTTCAAATCCTGTCTGGGCTCCTCATTAGCTGTGTGACCCGGGACAGGTTTCTTAACCGCTCTGTGCTTCAGCTGCCTCACCAGTACATTAGGAATAACAGTCTACCACACAGGGTTGTTGTGATGTGTTTGCTAATGCTACTGCTTTTGTTATTGTTTATTATATTTTTTTGTTTGGAGGAGGAAGGGAAGGCTCCCTCGGAGCTGTTGCCTTCCTCTCCTGGAACACACAAGTTTCAGGAATGTTTCGCACTTCTCCCCGACTTACACACCACTCATTCAATGCTTCCTCCAGAGGCTCACAACTATCCTCCTTCTTGGAAGCCCCGACATTCTCCTTCTCCAGGCAGTGACAACTCCAGGCTCCGCTCCTTGTCTTTTCTCCACAATTTCCCCTTCTCATTTCCTGCTCCTTCTTCTGCCACTCCTGTGCCTTTGCTTCCTTTTCGCCTGTTCCCAGGCTGCCTCGCTCCCATCCCTGTTCTTGGAAGGAACCCCAGGAAGAGAGAGACTCCCTTCCTCATGCCTTCTCTTGCTCCCACCCCCTTGACGCCGCTTTCTTACAAAGCCCAGAAGGAGCTCTGTGAGGGTCCGTTTGAAGCCCTCTGTAAGTCAGGAAACATGGGGTGGGGCAGAGGGGAGTTAGAAAGAACTGGAGACTTATGAATGCATAATGCTGAACTTTTTGGAAGTGGACGGGCCGGGCGCCAGTCCCCACTAGGGTTCCTAGATTGTATTCTTCTCACAAAGGGGCCATTATGAAGGTCCCGCATCTCCCATGTGACAGGTTCAGGGACATAAACTGCATGATGTCACAGGGACCAGGGGATGACCAGGGTTCCCAGCCACGTCCTCGTATCCAAGGGCACTGGGATCCTGGGGGAGGAACATGGGAGGAGGGGAGTGCTTCCGGGAGCCCCCGGCCCGTTTCTAGCTGTTCTGCCCGTCGGACAGTCCAGGTGAGCAGGGGGAGCAGCCTGCACCGGGAACCCCTAAGAGCCCCTCCCAGAGACCTGGAGCACCCCTTCAAGACCTGCACAAGTAGGGGCTGGTCCCTCGGCTTATGGAGCCCTCCATGCTGTCCCTGGAAGAGCAGCCTCCTCACCCCCTCCTCTCATGCTCTGCATTTGCTTTTCTACCAGAAGGGAGAGGTCCTGGGGTAAAGTTAGGCAAATGCAGACCTGTTGGCAGGAGAGCTGGCTTCCCATCCTACCCCCGTAATCACTAGCTGGTCAGAGTCCACGTTCTCCTTCCACAAAATGAAGAGGCTGGTGTTAAAGGTGGGTATTGTTCCTTCCTGTTAGAATGGTTTTTTGTTCTGCTGCCTGTTATAAGGAAGCGTGTTACTTATCGTCTCCATCAAAGCCTCAGTGCAAAGGCTGGCTGGGCTCCCTGCTCTTTCCCTTTGCACGCTCATCTGTATTCAAGGTGCCCATTAACCAGCCCTCCTTTCTCTGTCTCTGTCTCTCTGTCTCTGTCTCTGACTCTGCCTCTGTCTCTCTCTCTCACACACACACACACACACACACACTTATATATACACACAGCCCCTTGAGACTGGTAGGAATAAGGAAATTTGAGTTCAGGTCTATAGGATTTTCCCTTACGTTCCTAAGGATGCTTGTTTGCATAATATTTGCATGTATTCAAATAAGACACATACTTATTTGCATGAATACATAGAAGACATTATGAAATAACCAGCACAGCTTCTCTAACAGTTGGTTACAACACAACTTTACAAAGCCCTCAACAAGAATCTCACTTGGTAGACCCATGGTCTCCCAAACCTTTGGGGTAGAGGAAGGAAATATTAAAACTTTGATTCACATTTATTTTTATCACATCCTTTAAAAGCTTCTATTTCTTATGTATACTTCATACTCCTCAAGCTTTACTAGTATCAAAGTACAGGAATATAATTTATGAATATGTGCATACATATATGTGTGTGTGTGTGTGTGTGTGTATGTGTGTGTGTGTGTATATATATATATATAGTGGGATCCAGGCTCAAAAAGATTTTGCAGATAGGGTGCAGGATCAAAAATGCTTGGAGGCCATCAGTCTAGACCATCTTCCAAAGCTAGAAACAGTTACAGGTTTTGGCATGAACATAGCTAAAGGACCAGGGAGGATCCAAAATATCCCTCCTCCGAGGTCACACTGGCCAACAGGACACCAAAGCTCACTTGGTACCAGCCAACACCACTTGCCAATTCCTTGGGGGCCTCATGGCATATGGTGTCTCCTTCCTCCCAGGGCTTACACTTGCTATGAGTTCCCGTCAGCAAGGCTCCTTGTGGCCAGAAGACCATCCGTTTCCCACCCAAGGAACCCACTTTCTTTCCAGAATGGTTGGCCTTGCCCAGCAAGGCTTCTTCAGGCTTGTCTATTGCAAGAGAATACATTCCATTCAAGGACAGGGATACTGAAGAGAGAGCTCCGTCTGGCCCTTTTCAGATCTCTCTGGGATTCCCTTACTAAGTTTGACCAGACACACATATTATTTAGTTGATAAAATATGAGCTTGGCATATGTATATAAATAGATAAATGAAAATAAAATTTTAAAAAAGTTGGTTCTCTAGAGAACTGTGAATGAGACAGCAAATTAAACTCCCAGCATTTAGGGAGTTTAATCTGTAGAGACCCAGAGACACAGGCTCCTAAGAGTGAAGTAACTATGTAGAAGTAAGGCACCGTTTCACCAGTGCACTGAACGGCAGCTCACAACCCATCTGGACGGACCTGCGGGTTCAGGCAAGGCCTTCACAAAGCACAGAGCAGAGGAGGTCTGAGATGCCGGGCTACTCACCCACACACTGGTTGCCTTCATCCATCTGGTACCCAAACCGGCAAACGAGAGGTCTCGAAATCGTGGGGTAGTTTGCAGCTGCAAGCGGTGGGGCAGCTGCTGGGTACGGACCTGAGTAGGCGGTCGAATAGGGGTTCGAGTAGGGCCCTCGGTACACTGGGTTTGTTCGGGGGATGCATAAATACCCTCCATTTTGGTTAACACACATCATGTCTCCTCGACAGGCCTCGGGGATGGTCCGGCATTCGTCTATATCTGGAAGAGCCACGGAAGAGAGAAAGCCTTAGTGTCCCCTTGGCCCTGGCGTGCGTGGTGCATATGTAAGCAGAGCTTTGTATCAGAGCAGCAGGAAGGGCCCCAGAACACTCTTTGCCAGCACCTGCTCCCAACCACCAAGGGCAGTCCATGGCTCATGGCAGGTCGGTCCTCCTCAGTCTTGGCTGAATTGAATCAAACTGACCAGTGCCACTTAAACATTAGCCGTTCAAGCACCGATTTTAGTCCCATCCATAAGGACTTATACCATTATTTACTTAATACTTTTCTTTAAATCAACTCACCTTTGAAACCCAAGTAAATGTGTTTTTTAAACCTTACATGAAAATGAACAATACTATTAATTAGCATAAATAGAAGGTAACAGTAAAAACAAATATATAATTATTCTAATAGTGTTTATCTGTAGATGTACCATCTAAAGACATCTCGGGCAGCCTTGTGTGGAAACACTGAGATGGAACTAAGAATTGTTCCCACCTCTAATCCAAATAATGGCGGGAGAGGGGAGAGAGTGTCCCTTGCATTAAGAAGGACAAGGCTTGGGTGAGAGCTAATTACTTACTAAGAAAGCAGAGCCTTCCTCTGAAGTCAGCTCACACCATGCCAACACACAGGGCCCATTTCTAGCCAAGCTGGTGCTCTACTTGTCATGCCTGGAGGTGGGGTGGGGGGTGGGGGTCCCCCAGAATATCAGCCTTGTTAGGGGGTCTGCAGGAGAGGCCTGAATTCTGACCCCATGCACTTGGTTCTCTCATACACTGTGGGGTCTGCAGTGTGTGGGACCAGGAGTGAGCAGGGGATCCCTGAATTCAGACAGCTGACCCCAGCCATCGCATCTGAGAAACTTGGGCCAACTCCCACCTCAGGGAAGGGAAATGGTGGTGTTCAGAAGGCAGCAGCCCAGTTCTAGAGCCTGAAGCCTGAAACCATCATTAAAGCTGGGGGACCAGGAAAGAGTGTGGCTGTCCCACTCCCCATCCCTCTGCACACCCTCCTCTCCCTCCTTTATTTGAAATCCAGAGTGCAAGCCCACATTTTCCAGGGCAGGGCTTTACTCTCACCACTCATCATTCTTTCGAACCATCTATCTCCTCACTGGTTCTTGGGTGATGTGAGCTCAGGGAAGACAAATGATTTGGCCTACATGAAATGTAATTAAAATGCCAAGTAAGTGCTAGGAGTGGAGGGAGGCAGCTCTGCCTCGCACTTTCCATACACCCTATGCTCCACTCATGCCAAACTCTCCCATACGCTGAGCGCCCTTTCCACCTGTGGTCTTTGCTTATGCTGTTCCTTTGATCTGGAATGCCATTTCTCAGTATCCCACTCATCCTTCAACACCCAATTCAAAAGTGACCCCATGAGGCTTTCTGTATTGATCCCAGACATAAGGGATCACTCTCTCTGCTTCTTTTTCAGAGTCCCTTGCTTTTACCTCCACTTCGGAATTACTTCATTCCACCCTGTCACAAAGTTTACTGTCAGTGGACCTGCCTCTCCCACTGGATGATGTAGTAGGCAGGAGAATGATCCCCAC
>PVKY010007536.1:0-14830 GCA_004027775.1 Bradypus variegatus
AGGGCCATTAATGAAAGATCCAGGGGACAGAGAGTTCAGTCCCTCTTCAGGAATTGCCTGAGCTCTGCCCTTTCCCCTTCCAAGCGCCGGAACTCCAAAAAGCCGCCGCTTTTTTTTTTTCTTTTCCTGGGTTCCTCCTGCCATTTTTTGCTGTTCCTATCTCTCTGCTGGACTGGCTGCTCTCAGATTCTGTGGTGTCTGGTCTCAGTCTATTTATGATTGGTGTTTGGATCAACTGAACATGTTCCCGATAAGAGGGGTCACAGCATTTCTATGCTCTCACTCCCAGTGCCGGCGCTCCCTCCTCCCAGGGGACCGAGCCTGGCAGGGAGGGGCGCGGGTCCCCTGGCCGCAAAAACTTTATTCCTGGGTTCCTCCTGCTGTTTTTTGCTGTTCCTATCTCTCTGCTGGGCTGGCTGCTCTCAGATTCTCTGGTGTCTGGTCTCAGTCTATTTATGATTGGAGTTTGGCTGAGCAGAATGCATTCCCGATAAGAGGGGCCACTGCACTTCTCTGCTTTCGCTCCCAGCACTGGCGACCCCTCCTCCCACGGGACCGAGCCTGGCAGGGAGGGGCACGGGTCCCCTGGCCGCAAAACCTTTATTCCTGGGTTCCTCCCGCTGTTTTTTGCTATTCCTATCTCTCTGCTGGGCTGGCTGCTCTCAGATTCTCTGGTGTCTGGTCTCAGTCTATTTATGATTGGAGTTTGGCTGAGCAGAAAGCGTTCCCGATAAGAGGGGCCACTGCACTTCTCCGCTTTCGCTCCCAGCGCTGGTGACCCCTCCTCCCATGGGACCAAGCCTGGTAGGGAGGGGCGCGGGTCTCCTGGCCACAAAGACTTACAGACTTCGCCGATCTCAGCGGTTCCACATGCTCATGAGTGATGTATGAAGTATGCCCCAAGTCAAATTGCTCTGCGGTGTCCAGTCCACGCAGTTCCTGGCTTTCTACCTAGTTTCCTGGAGGAGTAACTAAAACATACAGCTCACCAGTCCACCATCTTGCCTTGTGAATACTTTTAAATATCCAATCTTGTGAAAGCTTTGTAGATTTAATACAGATAAAGTATTTGGTGGATATAAAAATCTTTACATTTGTATGTATCCCCTTTCTCTTGTGAAAATGAATTTCTAGTAGCTTTAGCATATCTAATGCCCAGCTTTGAGTTTTTTAATACAGTTCTGCAATAAAAGGAGCTAAAATTCCTTAGAGAAGAGGTTTCTAGATTGAGGCAGGCACGGTACAACTTAACCCTAGATGATATTCTTGAATTAGAAAGTAAAAAAAAAATTCTCACAGGATAATGTTGCTCTATTAGTTTTCCATTGCTATCAATAGAATTACCACAGAGAGCTTAAACAGTACATACGTGTTATGTTGCAGTTCTATAGGTCATTATATCTAATGCGGATCTCACTGGGCTAAAATCAAGGTTTTGGCAGGGCTGAGTTTCTGGAATCTAGGGGATAATCCATTTCCTGCTAATTGGATATGTTGGCAGAATTCTGTTCCTTGTGATTGTAGGACTGAGAGCCCTGTTTTCCTGATGGCCATAAGCCAGGGTTCATTCCTGGAATGAAGAAATTTAAGAACTTGTAAGGAATAGTTAAAAAAATAATTCCAATTATGGACAAACTCTTCCAAAAATAATAATAGTTTGGAACATTTTCCAATTATATGAGGACTAGCATTAACACAATATCTAAAGCTGCCAATTATATTAGAACAGAACTACAGGCCAATATCCACATAAGCAGAGACACGAAACAACAGAATTTTATCAAATTGAATCCAGCCATGTACATATATAAACAATGATACAGATTAATGGGTAATCAAATCTGGTTTATCCATAACATGATACACTATTCAGTACTATAAAAAGTGAAGCACTGCTGTAAACAATAACAAATCTCAAGTGAACAAAGCTAGGCATGGAAGACTACACAGACTATGATTTCATTTATATGATAATCTAGAAATGGTAAACCTAGATTAGAAGAATGCAGAACAGTGGTTGTCAGACCTGTGGGAGAAGGCACTGACTGCAAAAAACACAAGAGAACATTATTAGGTGGTAGGAGTTCTTCTGTTGTGACTGTGGGTGGTTCCGTGACAGTATGTATTTGCCTCTACTCATTGAATTATGCATTTAATATTGGTGCATTTTATTGCATATAAATTGCACCTAAATTAACTTGGTTTCGGGAAAAAATAATCCAAGGGTCCACAGAGTATAATACATGAAGAAGTAAGTGAATGAATCAGGGAGAAGAAAGATCTTTTAGGTAGAAAGCCCACTAGAACAGATAGGCCAGTGGAGTTACAAAATTATCAAAAAGAGCTACAACCAGTGAAATTGATAAGGAACAGAATTTTAACATAATTTCAAAGAATCTCCCACCTAATTATTTATTTTATCAGAAAAATAGCTTCTGTGTTAGAGACATGAGGGGCATCACCTTAGCAAAATGACCAAAGTAAATGTCTCCAAGAATGTGAAAATGAGTATCCTGTTCCTCACTGGGATCACTGTGCTCTGGATATATAAGAAAATGTCTGTTTATTTAGGAAGTACTAAATTATTCAGTGGTCACGAGGCACATTATTCCCAATTTACTCCCAAGTGTGCAAAAAATATCATTTAGCTGTAGGAAGAGGGACGTGGAGTGGAGACAGGGACTAGAGAAAGGAGCCAATCAGGAGGCACCAACATTGACAGGATTAGTGTGTCCTTGACCATACCAGTGTGCTTTCAAATCATATTTTTTTAATTTTTTGATTTTTTGATTTGTAGTTTTATTTCATATCACTAGACTGTGAAAAGGATTTTACATTTTACCATAGTACAGCAGAAGATTACACTGGCTGGATTTACCAATGATTTCTTCCTTTTGGTAAGAGAAACATTAGGGGAACTAAGGGTCGTAATCTCCGTGGCGCCAGAGAAGAGAGCCATCTTTAATGGTGTCACTGATAAGACCCTGGGGAAATGAAGCCCAAAGTGGATGGCAGCAATTGAGGGCAAGGCCACCTGCCAAATTCTCTTCTGTGGTAAGATCAAGCTCCTCCTGAGACATCCTCCCCAAAGAATTCTATTAGAAGGAATTCCCTCCTTCACTTCTTGGTCTTGTGAAGCTTGCACGTTTTCCATGGCCTGTTTGATGGCAGGTTGGTCCTGCTGTGAACCTGGTGAATGATCCGCAGCATCACCCACGAGGGCCTAACCGAATTCCTACTCGATGTAATCAGCAGCATTATGCAGGTGCACAGTTAGATGTGATGCGGTAACTTCTGGTGTCTGCACAGGCTTCTGCCCGTGGATGCCCAGTGTCCCACAAACCATGAAGGCTGATACCCAGAGCAGAGGCCTTTGGGGAGCTGGGCACCAGGGCAGGGAGAGGAGGCAACACACGCTGCATGCACAGGCCTCTCCTGTCAGAGAACATCAGAACCAGAAGGGAGAACAGCTAGTTCATATTTTAATAAATGAAGATGATGCACATTCAGTTAAAATGAGACAGGTAGTTTTCAAGATGGATATAAAAGGACAGATAAATTAAATTCAATATATTCATAAACTAAGATGTGCCAGTACTTCCATGGGCTATTAAAGACATCAGAAACTTATCTTATTCTTGACCAAGGAACAACATGGGGCATATCTTTGCTTGGAATAAACAAAATGAATTAAGTATAAATAAAAATGCACCCGTGAATGGATGAAGCTTCCCTAAGTCCATCAAAGAATGTGGAGCTGAAAGGGAAGAATTTAGAAGTCACACAATCCCATCACCTTTGTTTCCAGGTTAATTTCATCATCTGTCTACTAAAAGAAATTTACATTTGAAATATGTGTGGAAAAATGACCTATTAGTAAAGAATGGACTATTAGACATTCATAATATTTTCATTATATGCCAAAATGTTCATAATATAAACCTGAGTTTAAAAAGCGTGCTATACAGCTAATGAGTATGCATTAATATGTTTATGGTAGTTTTTTCAACTGACTGTGATTTTGGGTGGATTTTATAAATGTTTTTATTCTGTGCTTTCAAAGTTTTCTGTAGTGAACAACAGTGATTTGTACAATCAAAAATTGTAATGCATAGATAGGGAAAGTGCATTAACCAAGCCAAATAACTTTATAAAGATTTTTTAAAGTGATAATCCTCTTGAAAGACTGACTTAAAAAACAAACAAAACAAACAAATTACCAGCATGATGAAGGAAAGATCAAGAGACAATAAAATGATTGCTGGGTATATTAAAGCCATGCCAGCAATTTGTAATAGCCCCATCTAATCAAGAAATCAAATTCATTTTCAAAATCTTATGTCAGGAGTAGCTAAAGGCCTAATGGTTTCATGGTGAAATCTGTCATACATTTAAAGAAGTAATACCACAATACTACTATTTTCCAGTTAATAGAGGAAGTTCAAATGCATTCCAATTCATTTTATGAGGTCAACCTAACTCTGATATCAAAATCTGAAGAATACAAGACAAAAATCATTAAAGAACTTCATCCTAATTAATAGAGATGAAAAAGTCCTTAAGATAAGTTTACAGCAAATCAATTCCAAGGGGAAGTCTTTGCTTGGAAAAAACAAAATGAATTAATTCATTAAAAAACATAAATGAATCAGGATCCAAAAGCCCTCGGAAGGCTGGATGAATACACCAAAGTTAGCAAAATGAGACTCAGTCGGCGAAGAGATACCTTCCTACCCTGGAGACCAAACACCAAGGGCATTAAACAGTGAAGTAAAAGAAGAAAAATTGGGTGCTTAGATGCCTCAATCCCCAGGAAGGCAGAGCCGGACAGTGCCCTCTGGGCCGCCCTGCCCAGCGTAGACGGCCCTGCACCTGCTGGCTGAGCCGTGGCCCAACGAGGCAAACACAGAGCGAGCCGTGCATGGCTCCAGAGCAGCTGAATGTCATAGGAAAGCAAACCCTGAGTAACTGCGGCCAGGCTGCACCTCCCATATTTGGAACTTTACCCAGAGTTGGTTTTCCTTGTGGAGAATCCTGTCTGCCTTCAAAGCCTCCTGTGAATTTGGCCCCACCTCTGCTCACCTGTGTCCACCTGCCTGTGTAACCGTGGCAGGTGTGGGGACTTGGCCTCAGGTGCCAGGGCCTGACTGCTCCCCGGGGTCTGGGGGTGTGGCTGTGCTGGAGCACTTACAGATTGAAATACATATTATCATACTATCGACTGCTTTCCCTTTCTTTCTCCCTCACGTTAGGGCCTCATTGGGCTTTAGTCCCAAATAGATAATATTATCCATGAATTCTGTTTCAGGATAGCAAAGTGGACATTACAAAAAGCTGATTGTTAAAGGAAGCGCAGTCAGGTCTGTTGGGCTCATGGATTCCCAAAAGTTCTCTCTGTATTTCCATAAACTAGACAGCACCTTTGTTTCTCTTGTTAATTGATTTGGTTTCTTCATAACTCACATGCCTGCTCAGTGGCCATTTGGAAAGGCCTGAGCTGGGCACTACGGGAAGGCCCCTGTGAGCTGATGCCCTCTGGCAGCTGATTGGAGACATGGCTGCAGGGAGCCCACTGGTCCAAGCCCTGCCTGCGGCCATTCCTCTGGCCACCACACGCTCCTTCCTGCAAGCTTGAAGGCCCAGGGCTGTCATGGGGTGTGCATGGGGAGGGGAGAAATGACTTGTATCTTCTCCTGGACAGAGCAGGTGACAATAATTTAAGGAAGCTACATAAGAAAGTACACATCATTTTTATTTAAAAAATCAAAACTTAATTGGAGAGCACTGCACACTCAGCTTGCCCAACATTGACCGATTCCCCCAGCTTCTGACATTTCCCATCAAGCCGCTGCCTCTCTCCACGTTTGACTCTTTAGCCCAAGGACACAGGAATATTCCTTGAATTTGATGACAGCCAGCCATAGTGGGCAGCAGGAGGGGAGGTCAGGCCATGCCAGGGCAAGGCAGAAGAAAAGCAGAACCTAATGAGTACAAGAAAAAAAATTACCAAACTCTACTACTAATTAATGCAGGAGAAATCTTCTTTAAGAAAATATCTAACAAATCAAATGCAGAAAGAAGTAAAAATAAAATTTTCATTCATTGGGTTATATTCATGTTGAATTTTGAGTGTAAAACAAGACGTCCTGAAGGATTGTATATGAGACCTAAGAAAATGGTTGAAGTAAGACTCCAGTTAGATCCATGTTATTTACATATATAATGGGATAAGTAGATTCTGGCTGCTCTTTGTATAATGGCCATACTTCGCTCGCTCATGAATTGTGTATGGGGCATGACTCCAAGGTTTGTTTCATAAGGAACCACCATAATCGAAATGGTGACTATGGAGACAGCAGATCTAGGAGTCAAGTTTCAAGACCTCATCTGGATAGATCAAGTGTGAAAGGCCAGTCACACATCTAATTGGACATGCTGAGTAAGTAGATGAATTTTTTAATTAATTCCTGATGGAAGGTGGGAGCTAGTGATATAAATCTAAGAGTGATTAAAACAGAGGCTATATCATCAGACTTGAGAGTGTATGAGCTTCCCAAAGACTGACAAGAAAGGAGAGCTGGGAACTGAGCTCTGAGTGCACACCCATGTCTATTTCCTTCTATGTCTTCCTTCCCATGATTCTAACACACCCAGCTGTTTCTGGTCTCATTTCTTTGGCACCTGCTGTACTTTCTACTTGAATATTTTAAATGCAGCTCTCCCCATGGCTGGTTGCTTCCCATTCTCCTTGTGTCAGTTATTATTGCCACAGAAAATCTCCAACATCCAGCCCATCTAACTGTCCTCGCAGGCCTCAGTTGAAACATTTCAAACTCCTTGCTCTATTCAACTTCCAGTGCCTCACATTCTTCCCATCCACTACCTCATTATTTTGACTGCCACATTTAAAGCAAATGTTTTCATTTTGTTTTACCATCCTAGGTCCAATTCCCCAAGAGATACAGCATGGGGAGGGTAGCAATATCAAGAAAGGTCATCCAATATTTTCAAAATTTAGCCTGGGAGGAGAGATTTAGGTGCACTTAGGTGGTGTGTGAAAAGAAAATAACTTTCTCCCTTTATTTACTGTCATTTTCTAGTGATGTGGTGTGCAGCCGAGCAAAGACCTCCAAGGAACTTTCAAAGCTAGTGTCTTGGGGCAAGAGCAATGAGTTATGTGGTTCAGGATTGGGTCCAGAAAGGAGTCATTCTCCATCAACTCTGGTCCTTGTATGCCACTTGGAGTAAGGTGGTGTCAACCCACAGGTGAAAGGAACAGAAGACTAAGGGAAATGAGGATGTACATGAAAGGACTGGAGTCAATGGTAGGGAGATAGGGAAATGGAATAAAGTTCTGATATCTCTTTTATCAAAAGTCATCTGGGGTCAATGATGGCACATCATCCCACCCACTTGGGATGGTTTTGTATCTAGAAATGTAAGGGCAGTGGGAACAGGTCTAGGAAAAGAGGAAGGAGAGAAATCTGAGAGAGAAAAATATTGGCTCATGGATTTGGGACCCGCTGTTGGGCCCTTGACAAGGGAAGGGGCTAGAAGGGGTGTGGGGTGAGGGCGTGAGATGAACGCTCGGGTCACGTGACCCTTGCACAACTTACATCCAGAACTCAAGGTTTCTTCTTCTCACACTCCAGGCATTGCTTCACCATCATTTGTCTTGAAACGGGGTGTCCCCCGGAAGGGGAAAATTGAGAAAGTGTATCTGGCTCTGCTCAAGGAAACCGCTTTAGGGTGGCCCTGAAGGTCTTTACACTTCCAGATAGGGAAGGAAAGACTGAAGCATCACCTGCGCAAGGGAACTGAAATTCAGGCACATCTAAAATAAGGACAGTCTGCATTATACTCTGCCAGAGGTTCCTGACCCTTGTGCTTCCTGGTTTCATCGCCATCCCCATCTCTGCAGCTGCGGCCACTGTCTCAAATTTCGACGCGGTCGGAACTACATTACCCAGGAGGCGCCACGGCCCGGGGCCGTGCTCATCCAATGAAAAAAAAGGTTTCGTGTCGGCGAACCGCGTCGGGGCGGAACTTCCGGCGTCATCCTCGCGGCCTTCCTTTGGGCCACTGGTTGGGGCGGTGGGTCTCTGCAGAGGCTCCCGGGCGCCGGGACGGGCCTGAGGTAATGGAGCGGGAAGGAGAGGAGGGA
The DNA here is from genome assembly GCA_004027775.1 of Bradypus variegatus. Classification (NCBI taxonomy): domain Eukaryota; kingdom Metazoa; phylum Chordata; class Mammalia; order Pilosa; family Bradypodidae; genus Bradypus; species Bradypus variegatus. The sequence continues at coordinate 8,165 of PVKY010007536.1, forward strand.
GGCGGGTGTGAGGGCGGAGGCGTCTCCGCGGTGTCCCCGCCTCTGGGTGGGGCAGGTCCCGGAACGTGCGGCCGCGTCCCGATCTGTCGGCTCCGCCACAGCTCCAGGTGGCGGCCGCGGCCCTGGGGGTCCCTGCACCCCCGACAGTACCCCCTCGGCCCGACCCTCCGTCCGCCCCTAAAGCCCCCAGTGAGGCGAGATGGCAGGCCGCTGCTGTCCAGGCGCGTGTCCAGCCGGGACCGTGTGGGCCCCACTCACCCAGGGACTCGGGGGCCGGAGAGGGTCCCGGCGGGAAGGCCCGCGCGTGCCGAGAGCTTCTCGCTCAGGTCCGTCCGGCGTGTGCGGGGAACCGGCTGTGAGGGGCCGAGGCCCGCGTGGAAGGGCGGCTGACAGCGTCCTGCATTCTGAGGGCGCTGGGTGCCATGAGGTTTGGCCTGGCGGACTCCATCCGTGGTTCCCGAGTCTTCCCAGAGGCTGCTGGGAGCGGGGACAGACTGGTGGGGTTGGGGTGAGGAGGCCAATGCAATGGACGACGGGAGAGCCCTGGGGGGGACTGGACCACAGAGGTGGCAGAAGAGGGGGGAGGAGTGATGTGATCTCCGATGCATTTAAAAATTTGATTAGACAGGATTTCCCGCTGCATCATGAGGCCCATCCCAGTTCGTTCGTTTTCCCCCCTGAATATGTGGAAAAATGGAGATGAGGAAGTGGCACAGGGAGCACGTTTCATGGGGAAGATTAGCAGTTGGGTTTTGGACATGGTGGTTCTGAGATGTCCCCGAGAGGTGGTGTCACACGGACATCTGAACACTCCTGTCTGGAGTCCTGGGAGGAGTCATAGGTGGAGATACCCAAGGGGTGGTGGGTGGTGGCTTGGACCAGGGCAAGGCCTGGGGCTCATAGTTAGGAAGAAAGATCTTAAAGGTTTTATTTCCTATCAGCCCCTGGGTGAGGAGGGGAGAGGGGGGCCTGGAGGTTGGGGTGGATTCCTGTGTCCAGAGTGGGTCTGGCCTGTGTCTCAGGAGAGCAGGATGTAAGGAACTGGGCCTGTGCTGGTGACCGAGGTGTGGGGTGATGCACTTTCCACTCCAGGCTCAGCGGGCCCCTTTCCTCTTGTGTGGAGAACCAGGAAGTTCAGCCACGCCCAGGGAGCAGCCCTGTCCCAGATGAGACAGAGGCTAATGGAAGGGCTTCCAGCAGGGCGGCCTTCAGGGGAATGTGTAGACCTTCAGGTTGCCCAAAGGAGTAGTCCCTCCCCTGTCTCCCCCAGCCCAAACCCCCAGGTTATTAGATTTGGAATATTTGAAACAAGTTCTAATTTAAGCACAAGTGGATCAAAATCTCTCTCAATAAGCAGAGAGACAGACAAAATGAATGATGTGTGGATTTAACAAGTGACATTTATGCAAGCATTTAATAATTGAAATGTTAATATATTAGTAAGTATAGGTATCAAGCTCAATATTAAAATCAAACGTCTTAAATATCACGATCTCTTAAATAGTTGAAAAGCATGTGACAAAACATCCAAGGTTTCAAAACTTTTCAGTTCATTTGCACTGAAAACATTAAAAAAAGAGTTAATTATATGGAAAGTGAGAGATGATAGTACAAGTGGGTTTGATAGAAACAAAAACCTTGTTGGGTGTTTACCATTTGAATCCTCATTTTACAGATGACAACAGTGGGGGCACAGGGAGGTCAAGTAGTGTTCCAAGACCCCACAGCTGCTAAGAGGCATCACTGTGGGCTGAGGCCCAGATGTTAGACAGTCAGGATCACCTTACTTCAGGCTTGGGCAGATGTGAGGGATGTCAGATGAGCCTTTGGGGCCCTACTGTAGTCACATCCTTTACATGGCCTTGCTCTTCCCATAGGTTCTTATGGCTGCGAAAGTTCTTATAGAGCATGCGGAGGTAAGTAGGGGGTATCCCAGTCCCCCACTTCACTCTCCTCTTACGTGGTCTCCAGGAATGTGGGTCCTTTGCCTGCTACTTTCCCTACCCTGTCATGTGAGCAACCTGGAAGGTGATTGCCCAAGGCACAGCAACCTGAATCCATATCGGGGGCTATAGGGAGAGGTTTCTGTTTCTTTCACCCGGTGGAGTTAGGTGCAGAGGGCACAGTGATCCCTACTGGACTCGCTGCCAGTGACCATGAGCTAAGAATGCCCAGGTCTCAGGTCTCTGTTACATCTGGTAGAAACACAGAGGAAGAAATGAGAGTTAGGCTAAGGGTAGTATGTTGAAAAGCTGGACCTCTCTTTTTAGGGTGGTGAGTACTGTAGAAGTTTTGGAGCAGAGGAAGTAAGTGGTCTGATCCAGTCTTAAGTTTCCTCTGCTACAGAGTAGAGAACAGACTGTGGGGTTGAGGATAGATGCAAGGAGGCCAGGAATAGGCTGCCACAGGAGTCCAGGTATGTGTTGGTGGTGGCTAGACCGGAGTGGTGGCTGTGGATGTGGAGATACGGTTAGATTCTGCATTTGTGTTTTAAGCAGTTCCAACTAGACTTTCTGTTGTGGAAGCTGGAAAAGAAACATGGAAGAGCCTGGGAGTGACCCCATGGTGTTTGGCCTTAGCGACTGAAAGCAGAGAAGTGATATAAACAGATGGGGAATTCTGTAGTGTTCCAGAGACACCCCCCACCCCCACCCCGATGGGTTTGTCAAATCAACACCTGATCCCACAGGAATTCAGGTGAAGGGTGTAGATTGGAGATACCCTTAAGGCAGCTATTTCGAGGACCTAGATGCAGCTTTGGGTTGGTAGGGGGAGAAGAGAACTTCAGACCACTGAAGCAATCTTGTTGGTAACAAAGCAGTGGAGTTTGGGTCTCTTCCTTGGCCACATGGAAGGAGGTCATGGGCTTTGGAAAAAATGAGGGAACTTGGTGGCCGTGGAGAAGGTGGGTGGTGCTGAGGAAAGCCTGACTGGTGGCCAAGGGTTTTGTGGGGGAGTGGACACAAGATGTCTGTGGAGGCAAAGCACTAAGTGAACTAAGGTGGCTGTGAGGCTGGCATTGTTGCTTATTTATCCCACTCCAGGATCGCTGGCTTTTGTTAAGACTTTCTTGGGCCTGGGCAGCTTCACAAAGGCTGACAGATTAGCTCTGGATCTGATGGGTCATCAGGCAGAATCAAGAGTCTGGTTTGGGAGAACATTAGAGGTTGCCTGAGGCTGGTAAGGGAACAGCTTTGCAACACGGAATGGAAGAGGGCCAGGAATATCTGGTTCCTGAAGATAGTTCTGGGTAACTGAGATGAAGCATGAGAACAGGCCATGTAGAGAGGCTTCCAGACTTGGGCTGGGGACTGTACCTGGCAATGGGGACCAGTGGAGATCCTCATTGGCAGGAGGGGATCTGACTGCATTTACCAAGTACCCTCTGATGCCATGTGCAGGAGAGAGGTCAGGGAGATGCGTATGTGTTTGGGATGGTGGAGTCAGTGAGGGATCAGGATAGAGGGAGGTGGGGTAAGTTAGCAGTGCATGTTCAGAGAGAATACATACCGATGGCCCCAGAATCCTTTTAGTAAGGACTTGACATAGAATGGAGACTCAAATTTGGTTATGACTGGAAAGCACAATCTTGGGGATCGGGGTCAACTGGCTGGCAGCAGAGGGCAGAACACTGCGTTCCAGACCCAGAGCTTGGATGGCCTCAGTCTGTCCACCGGCCTCTTGTTGGCTGTGGTTGGGTGCAGGGATCAGTGGCACATGAGCAGACAGTGGACACCAGTGGCCCAGAGCCAGGGATCACTTCTGAGTTGGGGGACTGGGGAGGAGGGTGAGCAAGGGGTGCATGTTTAGGGAATGCTTGGAGTGTGGGGAAGGAAGCTGCACATAACCACATCTATCCCCATCATGGCAGGGCCATGTGACCTTTGAGGACGTGGCTGTGTACTTCTCCCAGGAGGAGTGGGGGCTCCTTGATGAGGCGCAGCGATGCCTGTACCACAATGTGATGCTGGAGAACTTTGAACTTATGGCCTCGCTGGGTAAGGTCCACACATCACCCCAGCATCCTGGATTGGGCTCTGCTCTTCCCCTTTTCCCTAGAATTAGGTCTTTCCTTCCCTAAACTGGATCCTGGGCTCTGCTTCCTTCCCCAGTTCCCTGGAATAGGTGATGGGGACGATAGGGTGGGGCTCTGTCCTCTGCCCCCTTCCCTGGCTGCCCCAAGACCTGCTGCTTCAGCAGCTTTGCAGGACAGAGTATGAGGTTTAAGGGTCTGTCAGTTACCCTCATGGATCTCTCACTTCTTAGCCTCTTTCTGGTTGGGTGATGCTGTCCAGTTCTGTGGCAGTACTGTGCTCCAAGTTCTGCCTCCTTCCTCTAACTGACATGCCCTTTGGCTTGGGTGTGTCGGGAATTGAGGCAGCAATATGATTACTACTAGCCTGGGTTGTTCCAGAGAGAACCTCCAATGTTCTCTTTAATAATATTTAGTGTTTTTCCTGGGATCTGTCACATGTTGGGTCTCGGTGGTCCAGTGCAGGCCATTCATTTTCTCCTCTTCTTTAGGACATGTGTCTTCCAGGACCCATGAAATTACCCATGTGGAGTGGTGGAAAGAGCCCTGGTTGCCTGACCAAGGAGTTGTGACTCCAGCCTCACCAAGAGGTGCTTGGAGGGGGCATGGTGGTGATGAGTGGAAGTTGGGAGAGGGTATCAATTCAGAGCTGGGTTCCAGTCTACCAGGAAACTTTCAGTGTTGCCTGATATTTGCTGCCATGGCAAGTGACCATAGCTGATTCCCATCTTGCCTTCCCAAGTGACCCACTTTTCATTGAACTGTGAGTCATGACCCAGGGCTTACTCCTCGGTCTCCCTTGTTCCTTTCCCTGAAACCTCTGCAGTGCTCTCTAATATGGCCTTCACATAATGTGTCCTGAGGTAGCACCTGTGCTTTTACAGCCCTTGATGCCAGCTGCTCAGTTGCTGACATTTCTGGGCCTGGACATGCCCTGTAGCACAGCACTTACCTGTCACTCCCAGGGAACACCACACATAGCCATTTGAAGAAAAGTTCTTTGGAATCCCTGCCTTTGTTTTGTGTGCTGCTCTCCATCCTTATGTTCTTGGTCCTCATGAGGCTTCCCCAATTCTGGACTTGTTCAATCCAGCGGTACATGCTGGGTGCCTTTTCACCCTACTCAGCTCCTCAACCTGCCAGCAATCCATGCACTCATTAATAGGTGTCAGATACATGCTTGTGATGGGGCTACCCCCTACCACCAAAGTCTATATGCACCTCACCTGCATTTCTCTGTTTTCAGGTTATTGGTTTGGAGTGGAGGCTGAAGAGGGTCTTTTTGAGCAGAGTGTTTCTGCAGAAGGAGGGTCACAGATCAGGAATCCCAAAACAGGTCCATCCACCCAGAAGGGCCAACTTGGTGCAATGTGTGGCCCTGTCTTCAAAGGTATTTTACAAGTGGCTGTGCATCAGGGAGCCCATCTTGGGCAGAACCCATACACATATGGGGCATGTGGGAAACAGTTCAGCACAGACCTTCACCAGCAACAGAAGCTGCATAACAGAGATAAACCCTTAAGAAGAGAACAGGGCAGGGTCTCTACTGTGAAGAGACATAGAGCCCACATGTCAGAGAAGCCCTTTCGATGCAGGGAATGTGGAAAGGACTTGATGACCAGCTCAGGTCTTCTCAAGCATCAGTTGACTCACAGCAGTAGGGAGCCACACAGGAACACTGAGTATTGGGAGGCCTTTCACAGTGGAAAAAGACATTACAAATGCAGTGAATGTGGGAAAGCTTTTAGTCAAAAATACTTACTGGTTCAGCACCAGAGACTACACACTGGAGAAAGGCCTTTTGAATGCAGTGAATGTGGTAAACTATTTAGCCATAAATCCAACTTTTTTATACACCAGATAGTTCACACTGGAGAAAGGCCTTATGGGTGCAGTGAATGTGGGAAATCCTTTAGCCGCAACGCTGACCTCATCCAGCACCGGAGAGTTCACACTGGAGAAAAGCCTTTTACATGCAGTGAATGTGGAAAAGCCTTTAGGCATAATTCCACACTTGCTCAGCATCAGAGAATCCACACTGGAGAAAAGCCTTATGAGTGCAGCAAATGTGGGAAATTTTTTAGCTTCAGCTCCAGCCTCATGAAACATCAGAGAGTTCACACTGGAGAAAGGCCTTATGGGTGCAGTGAATGTGGGAAATCCTTTAGCCACAAGCCTGGACTCATTAATCATTGGAGAGTTCATACTGGAGAAAAACCATATGAATGTGGAGAATGTGGGAAATATTTTAGCCAAAGTTCTAGCCTCATTCAGCACCGAAAAGTTCACACTGGAGAAAAGCCTTTTAAGTGCAATGAATGTGGAAGATGCTTTAGAGAAAATTCCAGCCTCATTAAACATCAGAGAGTTCATACCGGAGTGAAGCCTTATGAGTGCAGTGAATGTGGCAAATGTTTTCGCCACAACTCTAGCCTTGTTAATCATCGGAGAATTCACACTGGAGAGAAGCCTTATGGGTGCAGTGATTGTGGGAAATTCTTCAGCCAACGCTTTAAACTCATTCAACACCAGAGAGTTCACACTGAAGAAAAGTCTTGAGTGCAGCCAAGGTGGGAGAGCCTTTAGCCACAATTCTACACTTTTTGAGCACCAGAAGAGTCACGCTGGAGAAA
>PVKY010007537.1:0-14832 GCA_004027775.1 Bradypus variegatus
CACATGGGCCTAGAAGTAAAATAATCTGTGTCTTAGGTTTGGTTGTGACACTTAACTGATTACCATTGAGCAAGTATCTTAATCTCTTTCCTTATTGTTAAAGGAAAATAATTATCTTCTTTGAAGGCCTATAATATCCTCTGTGAGAACAGTTTAAAAATTCATAATTACAAATGTAATATTTTGGTTTTGATTTTTTTTCCTTGCCTGTACTGGCCTTTTCTATTTTGTTCCTGATAATAAACGTTAGAGGAGCGTATAGAAAAGAAGATAAGAAAAAAATATCCGTTATTGCATCAGAGATAACCACTCTTACTGTTTTGACTTATTTCCTTCCAGTCCTCTTTTTCTGAATGTTTTTTAAAAGTAATTAAGAATATTCCATATATATAACTGGCATCCTGTTTTTAAAAATATATATGTATCAAATATTCTTCCACACCATTAAAAATCCTTTGTGAACATAATTTTTAATGACTACATATTCTCCCTCCCTGCCACTATCATCTTTATCAATATCATTGATGCCATTTTTATCATCACACATTGACCACTATGTGCCAGACACTTGTGTATGTGGCTTTCATATATTACCTCTCTTCATTTTCATGAATTATTAATGTTTGCATTCTGAGACAAGTATAGTGAATAAAAAGTAAAAATATTGAAGAGAATAATAATATTTTCTATAAGCTTTGTGCCTCTGAGAGACACTTCAGGATCAGTTAAACTAGCTTAACTGACAGCAAGGTGAGAGTAATACTGATAACGGCCTCATGCTTCCTTGGAAAGGTAAAGCTACATAAGAATATATATCTATGTGTTTTGAGAGAAGTCTCTTATCATTTATGTAACCATTTGAGAAAAACATTTTTTTTTTTAATCTGAAGACTGGAATACAAAGCATTTCTTTGTTTTTCTATTCCTAAGGAAAGAAGTCATTTACAATGGGTTAATGCCTCCCTGAAATGCAAAACGTCTGCTTCCAAAAATACATACACACCACTCAAGGCCTGGGAGGTTGTTTTAGGATCACATTAGAGGCCTTTGGCTTATTGAAATCCACTATCTTCCTGACTAGTGAGCCTCTTGAAGCAGCTGAGAGGAAAAACACCATATTATTTCTTTAACTTTCAGAGATCAATCTTGTAATTTCCATTTTATCAACAGGGCACAGTCAGAGTAGGATTGAAGTAAAGTTGCTGCTGACTGGATTTGGCTGATGAGTCGGGAGAAATTTCTGTTTTGCAGCTCTCACATCTTCCTGCTGAAAGCTTGCTGGTCCTCGAGCCTCTGCCAGCCAAGGTGGAGGGCGAACAAGTGCTAGAGTGGGAGAGTCAGCCCACAATGGGGAAGGAGGTGGGCGAGGGAGGGTCTAGGGGGTCCCTGGAGAGGGGGCCCTGGCCCTTAACTTGCTAACCCTCCCTTCAGCGAGGCCGTCGGCTGCCAAGCCTGTTGTGTTGTTACCCTGTGTGCAGTGTTGATGGTCTGTAATTCTTTGTCAGGGTAATTGACAGTGAAGTCTGCACTTTTGCAGCTAATGATAAATAGGGCTTTTAAAGATTGTAATTTCTTGTTTAACTGATGCCAGTTGCAAATACTTTGTGCTGAGGAATAATTCCTCTCTGCCAAATAAAATACAGTGGAAGTCTGTGGAGTGTTTTTCAGCTTATTGTTAGTCACAGCTTGCCTGACAGAGCACTTTCTATGCAGGAGATAAATGCTCAGGCAGTCTGCTGCCAATTCCAATACAGAAAGGACATTTCTTATGGAAAATGCTTTTCTGTTTCTCCAGAAAACATTAATAGGGCTTGTATTTATCTATTTATTTATTTTACTTTTGAGTTGTATTCTTTTAGAAAACACTTTAGAGGAGTAAATGTTTGGTTTCTTGAAATAAGAGGAATTCTTTGAGTTTCAAAATGTCTCACTTATTTGTCTGCAACAGCATCTCCAGATAAATGGCAAGAAAAAAACTCTCTAGTCATGTCACAGAAAACTGTATTAGGGGCAACAGAATTGGGAAAGTGGTTCCCTGGGGGCCTGCCCATCTCAAGACTGAAGGTAAACAGTAAAAGGGCCTGGGAGACAGCAAAGAGGAGAGTAATAAGGGCTCCTCTGGGCTCAAAAGGAGACAAGCTTGCTTGGATCTGAATTGGAATCATTCCCTTTAAAAATGAAACAAAGCAACACGAAAATACGTGGAGAAATACCAGTATGCCTCCAAGTATGAATAGAAGGAGTTCTGAGTTTTTATATAAATATGATAATATTTTAAATGTACCAGTAAGTTTAGTGATTTAAAAGCATCCTGTGATCAAGAAAAGAATGTTAAGCAAATAATTGCCGTATACAGTTTTATGGTTTTGGATTTTTTTTTTTTTTTTTTTTTTTTTTTTTTTTTTTTTTTTTTTTTTTTTTTTTTTTTATGAATCAGGTGGCTTAAAGCAAGGCTTCTGAGGAACCCAGGAGGTTTCAGTAGGTCTCAGGTGAAATGTTGGAGGATGGAGGCATTTCCGGGTGGTATAGAGCTTTCAATGAAATGTGTCACCTTTAGGATATATATTTGGATCACTTAGAAAATCCTTCTGAACTCACTCATTTATTAAAAGACTACACACCCTTGTATGCTGAATTTGTATTTGGCCTTTTGCGTAACCTGAATACACACACACTTCATAGATTTAAAGAAAGACAAGCAGACAAGTTAAAAAATAGGCTCAGGGAAGAAAGTGGGAGGTTTTTGGCAGAGATATTCTGACGGAAGTTTAGGAATCAGAGAAGCCGCAAGGAGCATCTTGACAGTTGAAAGTAGCAGGACGGGCCCATATGATTAGTACTGACCTCCTGAATCCGTGAAGCATCTCTGATTGTATTGTGTACTGCCAAAACCAAGTTCCATGTCATTACCAGGATGCTGTCTGACACATAAAACTGCTCCTGTTACCCATTCCCCACTGAAAACCCATTACTGACTTCTCTACACTAAAAGATCAAGTTCAAACTTTTAAACATACTGTAAGAAGCCCTTCAACACCTGGCCCTGCTTTCTCTGCTACTTCTTCTTTCCTCAAAGCTTCCAAATATTCAGCCGTGGCAATGAGCGATCTTAACACTGTTCAGCCAGCTATTCTTGAGAAATCTACCTTTCTGAACCTGTAAGATTAGGACAAACTCACCCTTCTTCATAGGACTATCAGGAGGAATGAGTGAAGTGAAAATCTGCTATTCAAAATTAGCAATACTACCTTTTATCACCCTTCTCCCTTTGTTGCAAATAGTCTTTATCCATTGGTCAAATGTATTTTTCCCTTCAAAATCTAGCACAAATACCTTCTCTTTTTCTGTGGCTCTTTTCTCGTATATTAAGGTACAGTCGATATCTCCTTTGTGCCACAGCTTTACCAGGTAGGTATATCCTTCCTTAGTTTATTTAACTCATGTTTTGAAGTTACCTGTTTACACATCTGTCTGTCTTGCTAAACTCTGAGCTCCTTGTGGGGTGAGGGCTATTGATCTCTCACTCTCCAGCCAGTAGGTGTTCAATAACATTTGTTATATTGAATAGAAAGGAAATGCAGGATAGAAACTCTAAATTATGATTCATCTTTGAAACTTAATTTGAATCCCATGCCTTAAAGTCTCATATAAGCTGTGGGCCTAAACTCAGCTTAGTTTGTAGGCATCTGCTCATTCCATCTCCACTCAGCACAAATGCTTTGCTTGTTTTGCTCAAGGATTATACTTTGTCAGACTCCTCTATGCTGTGGAATTGGCAGTGTGATGGGAGTGTGTGAGGGAAAAGCAGATCCACATTTCTGCTAGCAAATGTAATTTCTATCACAAAAAGACAAAAAAAGGAAATTGCCTCACTCAGTTTCTTAAGTTCTTAGATTAAGGTGCTTGTGTGTGTTCACTTTAGAACTGACTTTTGATTTTTTTTTCTCATATTTTCTATTGCTTTATCTAATAGGTATCTTCTGAAGGGCAAGCACTTGAATTTTTTATTTTATTTTAGTAGCGCTTAAGGCAAAGACAGTATAATATGACTCTCATAAATGGCAATAGCAGAGTATTTCAAACAACTTGGGGGTTCCAGAAAGCTGTCGTTGTGGCAGTTCAATGATTTATGATGCTGAGTGTAATGGATGGGTCCTCGATCTGTGCAATTATCTTGTTCTCATCGGCCTGTGCATGATCAGATTATGCTCCCACAGTTCTGGGAGGGATTTGTAACTAGTTGATCAGGGAGAAGAATAGAAATGTCCTTGCAGGCTGAAACTTCAGATCTCAAAATTTGGCAAATCAATTTCCTAGAAGCCTTAATCGGGAGAAACAACCTCTTAGGAAAATCATGTGATTACAACCCATGGATGGGACTTGAAGAAATTGCTCTATTTACCTATTTCAATTTCAGGGGTTAAAATTATACCTAATTCACTCTCACAAATTCCTAACCACTTCTTAAAAGTCTTCTACTTATTAGCAGTTTTAAGGAATAACATTTCTCTTCAAAACTGAAGCATTCTTTCAGGATCACTGGTTCTCTAACATCAAGTGAACGCTTCAGAACTTGGGCTCTGGAGCCAAGTACCAAGTTCCAATTGTTTGCTGTGTGCCTTTAGCCTGCTATATGGGGAGAGTAATAATACTTCCTTATAGGGTTGCTGTGAAGACTAAATGAAGTAATCCATGTAAACCACTTAACAGTGGTTCCTGGCAAGTAGTAAGTACCCAATAATATTTGTAATTAAGAATATCTGTGAAGTACTTACTATGGAAATCATATTGGCCCAACATTATATTAGAACCTGGAGAATATATAGTAAAAGAACAGGATACTGTCTTTGACCTCTCAGAGTTTATAATAACAAGGCCTTACTTACATGCATAGCATTTTTAGGTAAATCAACTTACTTGGGCCTCTTACCAACCTTTTACGACATTTGGGACTTTTCATTTTTTCCCCCATTTCTTAGTTAAGAAATTGGAACATAGAGAAGACAAGTGAGATTGCTGAAAGGCAATGAGCGACAGAGTCAGGAATCATTTTCAATACATACCAATCCTTCCATCCGAGTAGGTGGTGGAAGACATGGAAAACAAAGAGGACAAGTCTCAGTAATCAGTAATCACAATGTGCTAAATGGTGTGAATCAAGTGCTTAGTACAATTAGAGTTAAGAAAAGAGCATAATTAATGTTATCTATAGGAGCTGGGAAAAATAAAATTAAATTAAAAAGTTGACTTAAAAGTAAAAAGAATGAATTCACCCACTGACCATTTTTTATTCTGAAATATTACTAAATATTGGTTTGCCTTGTATATTACTTAGGTAAATGTTACTTTGCTTAGTTTTGGTAAATTGTATTTTATAAAGTCCATAAAGACTTTTGGAATATAAACTAAACAACACATGCAAGTTGTTTTATGCTCTTTGGAAGAAAGGCAACATATAATGTAACATCTTAACCTTCAGAAGTTATAAACACAATTACATTGTCTCTTTCTAATGAAATTCTGTTCTTCCCAACTGTACTGAGAATAAAGTGGGGGATATAGATTTCTGGTTCTTTTCCTGAGGTTCAAAAGTCTCTAGGCTGTGGTTAACTTTTGGCTTGAGACCACAAAAAACATACTCCAACTATTCATCATATCCAAATATTTAGCAGGGCACATGAGATGTAATTGATTTATTGGCCTTTGGTCATTGCAGTCGTTGTACAGGACTGTATGCAAACTTGCCCTCTCAGCTGTACTATATCCTTAAAGTAACCTCGAGAAGCAAGATGTACTTGGAAAATCCAGTGACATACATCTTCCTGTCTCCTGTCCTGAGCCCCCACAAACGATGATTTTGGAGACACCTTCACAAAAGCTTTTGTTGAAACAAAATGGTCAACAATTTTGTTCCAACAGATCTGCACCCTTTGTCTTCCTGCAGTAAATAAACTATACACCAAACCTTTCTTAGTATTAAATATTAGACTTTGGCTCTTAGTCTGGGGAATAAATTGTTTTTCTGGATGCTGTCCTTTTGGAAGAGGTATCAGCTTGAAATTTAACTAACAGGCTTAGATTCTGTTGTTACTGGATACTTTGTGCCATTATTTTTCCAGACCTGACAAGAAACTGCTTTTCTGGAGGGACCCATAAAACTTACCTAGTGGCTTTGGTCTAGGCTTTGAAATGTGCACTGAGAATGTTCCAAAGGCTTGCATATTACTTGAGTCCTAGTGGGACAGGCTTAATGTATTAAGTCTCAGAGGATTAAGTCTCAGAGGATGAAAGAAAAATACCCATTCTTAGGTATTCATCTTTAATGCACCACCTTCCTTTTTTTTTTTTTTGCCCCCTTTTCTTCTTTTCCATTATGCAGCAATTTAAGTCCCCATTGATATAATACCTGGTTGCACCAACCAGCACAACTTGGCAATTTACTTCACTTGGAACCTTATATACTCTGTCTTGGCAATGTCTGTTTATTTAAATTTTAAACATCTGAAATATCTATTTAAAATATATTTTTTGTTAATAGCTGAGTCCAGCTGGCAGTGGTATCACATGAGCTGTTGTTTTGGATCTCCTAACTAAAAGTGAATACGTACAAGTGAATTAACAGATATAATTGTTACTGGACTAAGTAATGATGGTAGCGCTCAGCAGTTTTAGCGGTTTATACAGAGAGCCCAAACAAGTCAAATCTCTCACAATGCAGCAGGGTGTTCCTTTCCAGCATGGGCAATTGGTTCCGCTAGTTCTGTGTCTACCACTGTGGATACTAGTTCAGTGGACGATTTTCTGAGCTGACACACACACACACACACACACACACACGCACACACACATTTTTATCAGAAATTCTGCCCCCATCTTGAATGTTAAATTATTTAAAAATTTCAGAACTTTATAAAACATGTTTTCATCTTTGCTCTCTTCTAAAATGTTTGAATGCCTGCTAAGCCTGAACATGTTCTCTGAAAATTATTTAAAAGAGAAGTAAGCATTCACACAATGTTGAAATAACCCTGATATCAGCAAAGATAATCAGTATTATAATGTAAAACAACAAGGACACTGAAGATGTGACAACAAAAATATGTATCCATGGGATTACACAGTAGCTAGCTGTGGAGCGGTGTATTGTGGGAACACAGGATCAGGGCACAACAGGAACTTTTAGCAAATGATCCCTTTATTTTGCACAGTATAATGAGCCCAGGAACGGCAAATAATCTCCTTGTCCCTAAAACAGCACAAGGAGTCCAAAGAGCGGTGGGAACAGTCCCATCATGGTCTCCCGAGGTGGCCGGAAACTGCTCCGGGTCCGAGGTGCCGGATGGCAGCTGGACACCCCCGCTTCGCGCTGGAGGAGAGAGACCAAGCTATGGGTTAGAGGGCGGGTTTTAGCACCTGTGTGTCGGGGCGGGGCGGGCGGGGTGGCACCGCCACTGGGAACCCTGTGCTGCAATTCCTGCTCCGCTCAGCCGCCCCGGGGCTTAAGGCCGGCGGGCCCCCCCAGGCTGCGGAGTGGCACCCAGCAGAGAAGGAGGTGGGCATCTGAGGTCTGAGCCACGGCCCTTGACGTGGGTCTGTGATTTCCTTAGCACTAGTTAGTCCCTTGTTAAATCCATAGTTCCAAAACTGGAATTACTACTAATTACTAAATATATTATCCTTTACTATATGCCTCTTTGAGGACAGATTTGTCAATTGGTCAGCATTTGAAGAGGAAATCGTCATTTCAGATCGGGAAAAGATATTGAAAACAGTCAGGTGCTATAGAAATGGAAGCCCAGATTGGCAAAGCAACATTATTAAGATCACATGAGTTTTCAGGGCCAGAGTCAGGGTGGGAACCCAGGTTCTCTGACTTTTAATACACTGGAGCCTCCTCTGTCCGCCCCTCCCCCTCCGACCTCCCCGCCACACACACACTAAAAAAAAAATTGTTTTTATAATTAAATTCCATGAACCAATTTTTACCAATATTATATTCCTGAAAATATGGGAAAGGGTATAAAAATCTCCATTGTAAATCTGAGATAGGGCTATGACCAAAATCAAGTTATGCTTTGATATTAAGGATGGGCTCTCGGGAGAAGTTAACTATATCGCTCTCACTTACTGACCGCCTCGGCCTAATGGTCAGGAAAGCTCAATGCCACTTGGCTACTTAGTGCTAAAACTGGAAATCTCCAGGAAAGAAAATCATAGGAATCCTTTTTCCCCAAAAGACAGATGTGTAGCAAAGGAAGAAGTTTAATGATGCCATCTGGGAAGGTTTGACCACTACCTCTGGAAAACCTTAGTCTAGAATTAAGAACAAAGTGAAGGAGCCAATCAGGAGTCTGCAGAAAATATTTTAATAACAAGAAAGGGGCAGATTGTCTTTTGAATAATCTTCTTTTTGACTAGATGAAAAACTTTAAAACTGCCTCCCAGAATGTCCCACTTTCACCTAAGTCAGTTACCATACACAAAATTCCATTAACTGATTTATGGCAAACACTGTGCTTATAAAATCTAATTTTCCAAAATCCTTTCTGCAACCTACTCACCTAATCAGTATATTTTTTTTGTATGTGTGCCCTGAGTTAATAAAATCTTCATGTTTATTCTTGAGATATTTTGTTTTACAAAGCACTGACTTCCAAATAAGTTAACCATATTGCTAAACCTTGTGCCATTTTAATTAAAATTACAGAGGAGTAGAGAAGAAATAAGAAGAAAGCTGGAAAATAAAATTTCTACCAATGGTTGAAGAATGGTTTTACAGTGGAATTAAATGCTTGTTCATCTCATTTTGTCCTTGCTCTTGGTTCAACTACTATCAAAGTCCTTTTGTAAAAGTAACTTAAAAGTTGGAAAATTTTTTAAATGTGGGAAACCTGAAAAAAAAAAACTTAAGCATATGGACAGAAGAATGTTTGTATTAGCATTGAAGACACACTGGAAACAGATGCCAAAGAAGAGAATGATCTAGGTGGTGATTAAAGAGTCAGTATTTTTATCCTTGGTTATCCTGCATTTTTAATTATCATTTTTTTATCAATAAAACTTTTTATTAGGCCTTTCCTCCATCCTAGCTTCTTCCTGTTATGAGTTGAGCAGTGTGAATTCTTCTTGCCAACTTTCAGATGATGGGGATTTAGAAGTGGCCGTGTCATGAGTCATAGTGACACATAGCTTACTCTTAGCGTTCCATCCAGGCAGACAGAATCACCCATCAACAAGGAGCACTTTAGGTCTGTTCAATAACAGGGGGCATGATTCAGTGGAACAAGATTATTCCTCATGGATTTTTGGGTGTTTTACCCAAATTAAACTTTTTTTCCTCATATGATCTTAGTGCATCAGCATCCTTACTGGTAAAAACAGTCACATACCCCTATGGGACTAAGGTTTAGGTGTGGTTGACAGGCAGGAATGTCCCTGTATGTTGGAGAAGGAATTTATCCAGGCTTTTTCCCAACTTCCTTTTCCAGTGGATGGGAACAGAAACCACAGTGACTAGAAAAGACTAACCAGAAGAGAATACAATATAAAGTTAAACTTTTATATTTTATGGAACATAGAAATAACTCTACCAAGTTAGGTCTTTCGAGAATTTCTTTGTTTTTGCTAGGGTCAAAGATGGTCGGTAATTCCATATGTGTCATCGTTACAATGTACTGAGTGCTGCTAAGATTCATAGGGCTCTGTTCTACATACTAGACCCTGCCTTCAATGCAGTCTAAGTGGGGAGATAATTACTGAGGCAAAGACATGCACAGAGAAACTGCATGAAAGGCCTGGATAACACATGCTCCTGTGTTTACATGCCTTGGAGTAAGTAGGGAAAAATGGTGTGCCAAAACCTTCTAACAGAAGCTCATCCCTGAAAAAGCTGTCACTGAGTATGAATTGACCAGGATGTGCAGGATGGGTGTTGTCCCCAAGCACAGTTAACCTATTCATTCAGTCATTCTAAGAAAAATGCCTATAATATGCCAGGCACCAGATTCTGGGATACCACAGTAAAAAAGTCAGACAAGGTCTCTGCCCTCAGGAAGTTCACATTCACATAAATAATTACAGATTGTCATAAATGTTATGAACCAGATGGCTAAGCCGCTGGGATAGAGTATGATGAGGGAAGGGCTACTTCTGGCCCATGGTCAGAGGGATCCCTGAGAGGAGCCAGAAGATAAATTGAGCCTTGGAGAAGGAGAAGAGCCATCGATATAAAGAGTCAAGGGATAGTGTTAAGTCCTAGAATGTGGTTAGGCAAAGAGAGACAAGGACAAAGAGTAATATAAATGAAAGACAGGGAAAGCATGGATTTTTCCACCATCAGTGGCACAGAAGAGTGGGGTAAATGGAGTGAAAAGTCACAGTGCAGCTGAGAAAGAGCTGCTGAACTCCAAGTATGCCAGCACAGAGGCTCATGCGAGCTGCGTCTTCTGACCCGGCACTGACTTCAGTGTCTCTGCCTCCTCCCCAGCCTATTGCTGGCTCTGGTGGCCACCAAGTCCACTGGAATATTGTTTCTACTGTTACTTTTCAAGTGCTTGTGATTTCTTTTCTCAAAGCAGTTATAAAGTCCTTTGATGGCAGACTAAATACAATATTCCTCTATATTCCTCAGCGCATCTACTTGCCTGGCATGTAGTGGGTGCTCAAAAAATATTTGTTCCAATGAGCATGAGGATGTGCAGGCCAAGATTAAGTCTGATCATTGTTGGTAGCACCGATTTTGGGATTAGCCTAAGGTAGTTGACATGAGTACTGTTCTCAGCAAGGCTAATGTCCCCCAACCCAGGGTCAGGAGGTCAAGGCTCCTAGGGGAAAGAAAGAAGTATGCACTTATTCTCTTTTCTTTTTAGTAAACTTACAGGATAGAATGTCTCTTAGAAACCTCTCAGATTTTCTCTTTCTTTATACTATGTTTGTAGGTGAACTGACTTTTAAAATAAAGATTCGCATTGGTTGCTACTCAGAGAGTTACCCCTACAGGGTGCTTTGGCTATGGAGGAAGAGATCAATTACCTCAGTTTCCCAAGGCATGGATAATTAATGGGCAATCCTCATCCGATACATCATTCAGCCAAATGTCTTCTAAACAACAACAACCACAACAAAGTGCGTAACACAATTACCACCTTAAACAAAGACTTGTTGAAAGTTTTCTATTTGGATAGGTACTGAAAATACAAAACCAATCCTACAGTCTCACCATGTTGGATCTGAAAGAAACTGTAGACACCTAGACCCCCCTAAAATTCAGACTCGGCCAGTAACTCCATCAAATTAGGACCTGGGCCTCCTGATGCCCAGTCCAAAGGCCTTTCCACAACTACTGGATAATACAATTGAAAGCAAAATATAAGGAAAAGTGCATACCTAGTTGTTATAATTCATATCATTTAAAAATGCACATATTCTTTATATATTAAAGCAATCCATTATATATATAAGAAAATTAAAAACCAGAGATGTTACAGTGTGGCACTTTCCTCAAAAAAAATGTCAAGTTTTGTATCAATGCATATACTTTGGCTTTTCTTGCACTTTAAAAAGGAACTTTAATTGTATTGCACTTAGACAATGTTAAAAAAAATACCAATTTTTTTTTTCATGGACCATTTTAGCATGTTTCAATCTTCAGATCAGCTTGGTAACAAAGACTAGAGTAACACTTGAGAGGATCTTTAATTTCCTCTTTAGCCCTCCTAATTTACTCTATAGAGTGTTAAAAATGAACCTTGGCTACTTCTTTTTGTGATGGAAAGCTAAGTTCTCTGTTTCCTATGACTTTCTCTGTTATAGGTATCTTGTTCTTTTAACTTGAGATGAAAAAATAAGAAGGACATACATGTCATGCTTCTATTCTCAAGAGTTCAAATGTCTCATAATTGTCTTTTGTTTCCAAGTGAAGTCTTACTCCATCTCTCCTTTTCTTCCAAGAGCCAAGCTTACTCATTAATTGCATATATTTCCTCCATTGCTGTTTGTTTCTAGTAGTGTTTTATTTAAACTTGTTTTTTTTTTGCCAGATTTTTCTTTAGAATATATATGAAAAATTATTATCAAAAAAATGAGTTAAAAATACAACATGTTGGTTGCCTGATATGAAGATACTGATTTCTACCGGTAATTTCAAGACTGGAATTGTACCTTTTACAAAGTGACAACAGTCTTACTACAAAGGAAGATGCCATCAGAGGAAGGCAAGAACACAGGCCTGGAATCCTCACCACTGCCAGGCCCTTCCAAGTGGGCCACACACCTGGAATAGTGCAAGCTTGGAAAGCACTTAAAATCTCAGTCACAACTCACTCTTTTCCCAGAATTTTGCTTTCCTTGGTTTCGTTTTATCCCTTTGGAATTTACCAAAGTGCTCAGGCATTATAAAAAAAAGAAAAGTCATTGAACAAATACTGAGTAATTTCACCCAACTTTTGTGCTTTTAGACATGAGAACACCAAATTAGTTAACCCAAGGCAACTGGCTGGGAAATAACTAAACATTTCATAGCCGGGCTTTAGCCCTGGGGCCTCTTCTTCCTTTTTTTTCTTTATAAAAATTCATTTCTAGTTATATTGGTTGCTAATGGTACTGCTTGCTTACTTATATTTGGGTGCTAGAATCTGCTTGCTTTCTGAATGTTTGTTTTCAAAATTTGGATTTAGAAAGGAAAATAGGCTTGTTAGAAGGCCAGGTATTGACTAACAGCTGAAAATTGTCCCAAATGGAGTGTTTTGGACAAATGTCTCTGCATGATTTCACTGTGCAATTTGGGGCCTACCACCAAGTCTCAGCTCTTGCTGATTTTTATAGCTTTTATTCCAGCTCTCTAAATCTCAATTATGTGCTCCATCAAACAAAACTAAACAGTAGCAGCATATTTGAATGGCTTTCTCACTCTCTACACATTATTCTGTGATAAAAATCTCACTGAATAGGCAAATGCCCACAAGCAGGGAACAGAAGAGACAAGGAACAGCAGCAAAGATTTTGAGTAGGAGATACTTCAACAGCAATGGTGACAGCCAAAGCTGCCACTCACCAAAACCTACTATGTGCCAGACCCTAGTTCATTAATTCTCAAATGACCCCAGGCAGTAGGTTGTCTTACTCGCATTTTATTATTTTGAAAAGAGGCTCAGAAAAGTGAGGTGTCTTGACCATGGCCATGCAGCTAGGGCCCGTAGGAGAACACAGGTCGTTCTGATTTCCAACTAGTTCACTTCCTACTCTGCTCCCTTACCCTGCATCCTCTCTCCAAAGTTTTGTTAGTTGGATTTCATAGAAAGATTCTTATTTTCCACTTTTTTGGGCATCCTGAAGTGGGTTAGAAAATTAGTAGCTCAGTGATTTATCCATAGAGAAATTGTGAGTAGGTTACATGCCTGAAGCCAGCATTTTGTGTTTTTATCAAAGAGAAGGTAGATGTCTGTCCAGTAACTCAATTCCTGAGTAAGAGTTCTAACATATGAATGACATTTCATGTCTGATTATTAATTTGTATTTACTAAGCATTGATAGGAGCTTCAATGAAGTACAAACACAAACTTTGTGCTCTGGATTTATGGTCTAAAATAGACACGTAGTCACAGTGAAAATGCCAGCGTGGAGAAAGTATCAGCGTAGCCTCAGAAGAAAGCAAGGGTTCCAATACAGGATTGCATAGGAAGGCTGGCCATCCCCAGCGTTCCAATCAGGACTCCTTTAAGAAAAATGTCTTCAGAGAGTTAAAGCACATAAGGTGATGAGAAATGTTTTAATATTTTTTGGCTCTATGGAAATGCCTGACCCTAGAAAGACGAAAGAAAACGTGTATGATAAGATCAAAAGTAGTGCAAATTGCATTGTGGTATTTTATATTTTTCAGTGTTTTTTGTGTTTGTTTGTTTCAAATAAGAGTTGCTTTTACTGAGAGAGCTAAACTTTGAGCTGTGTCTGCAAAGAACTACTGTGGCTTTACATCGAGCCACTGGCTCATCTTTTTGGTTAAAACCATTCATAATAGCACAATTTCACATTTTGGAGGGCATTTTAGTCTCCAAAGAACATATGTCTTCCCCAAATTACATCTAAGGTGTTTTAATGCTATTTTCTAAGGTTCAAACTGGTATTTGATTAAAAGTAAACAATGCTTATTCCATGTTGACAGTAAAGGAAAAAACAGATACATCAAAGACCATCATACAAAGTTCATGGTCTGGCAGCTGTAATGTGGTAACATAGCCTAAAGCAAACAAGAACTGCACAGTTGGTTGTTGGTACTGGCAGACACCTGGTCACTCTTGACAATTGCTGGGATTCAATGGTGGGGGACATCAGGTATGCCATTGAGAAGGTGTAGGGTGCCACTAATCTCAGGTTGGGTCATTGTGATGCATAAATTTGATCCGCCCTGTGACATCCCAGTGAAGTGAACTGTGTGCCATTTATCAGGGTACATATTAAAAGGATGCTGTCCTAATTGCAGTTGGAACTAAGTGTAACCAAAGAAACACAAATGAATGCCACAGCTGTATTTCACTGCTTTTCATCGGCCTTGCAATAAAAGCTAAACAGTTTTTTGTGGCTTTTGCAATTATGCTTCCCTTCAATTTTCCAAAGGTTACAGGGCCTGCACCATACAAATCCCATTAAAGTAAGTAGCTGTTGTGCAATATAAGTTCCTTTCAAAACATTCTTCCATGCCCATAAAATGATCAGCAGGCTGCACTTGAGATCCATTTGCCTGCCATGTTTTCAACCGAGAGTCAGATGAGGAGCTTTGATGTGGCAGTTGGTTTCTGCTACTGAAGCTGGCATTTTATCTTCTTGCATCAGATCTCT
>PVKY010007538.1:0-14824 GCA_004027775.1 Bradypus variegatus
GAATTCTCTCAGCCACTGGATTATTGCCTTTTGTCTCAGAGCTCTCTTATTCTGCACTCATCTTAGAGTAATTGTTTTAGAAACAGAAAAGAAAAAGAAAAAAAAAAGGAAAAGAGAAAAAAAAAGGGTCCTCCTCGCAGATCTAGTTTGTTATTGAAATGTTAAGAGACAAAGTAATTAGGGCCATTAAGGAAAGATCCAGGGGGCAGAGAGATCAGTCCCTCTTTGGGAATTGCAGATGGGCCTTGGTGCCTGAGCTCTGCCCTTCCCCCTTCCAAGCGCCCAAACTCCAAAAAGCCGCTGCTTTTTTCTCCTGGGTTCCTCCTGCCGTTTTTTGCTGTTCCTATCTCTCTGCTGGGCTGGCTGCTCTCGGATTCTCTGGTGTTTGGTCTCAGTCTATTTATGATTGGAGTTTGGATCAGTGGAATAAGTTCCCGATAAGGGGGGCCACTGCAGATCTCCCCTTTTGCTCCCAGCGCTGGCGACCCCTCCTCCCACGGGACTGAGCCTGGTCGGGAGGGGCGCGGGTTCCCTGGCTGCAAAAACTTACAGATTTCGCTGATCTCAGCAGTTCTACGTGCTCATGAGTGATGTATGAAGTATGCCCCAAGGCAAATTGCTCTGCGGTGTCTAGTCCATGCAGTTCCTGGCTTTCTACCTACTTTCTGGGAGCCTGGGAATGCGGGCGCGGCTGGCACTGTTGGGGCGCCTGGGTCTGGAGGGCCCTGATGTTCGGGTGAGGAGGGGCTGCTGCTGCCGCTGCTGCCCTGCTTTTGATTTATAACGTATTTACCATGACTTAGTATTTGGTGAATATTCAACTTTTTAGCATTTTTGTCTTTTGTGTAGCCCCACTTTTAAAACAGAAAATAAATACCCAGTCTAGATTTATAGAAGCCCTTCCTTGTAGATCTTTGCTGCACAACACAAAAGAGCACCAACCTTAGAAGAGAAGTAATTGTTTGGATTTTTCAAAAAAGAAAAAAAAAGTAGGGTATTTTCCTTCCTTTGTGCACTTTTATAGTGCCAAGGTACCTTTGCTCAGTAGTTTAAAATTGTGACCTATTCTTTTTATTCATTTGTGCCCAGATTGTGGTTGTTAGGAGGGGAAAGCATTTTTTAAACTAGTATCTCTGAAATTCACTAGTATTTAGATTCTCACAGCATTATCAAAGAATTGGTTTTCACTTTTTCGAAACTAGCTTAAAATGAATAGTTATGTTAGTGTTTGGTCCTGGGTTTTATATTTTGAGTGCAAGTTTGTTTTCCATATTTGCCAAGGATTTTTCCTTTTTCATATTGTTTTTAATAACCCATTATTAATAAGAAGTGCAGTGTGAATGTTCCTTTTTGTCCTGTGTTACAAGGTAAACTAGTCTTTAGTAGAGGAGAAAATGATCAGAAAATATTCCCAGAAATAAAAATGAGAGCTAAAAATAATTTTTAATGTTTTTTTTCTTAATTCTTTAATTACCTGTGTAAATGATGCAATGATAAATGCTGTATATTTAAAGCAAAGAAGGCTTTGACTTTTGGTAAGGTACTTAACCTCAAATATGTTTCTTCATTTGTCAAATGGGGATATTCATACCTTCCTCTTTGGGAATCAAATGAGGTAACATAGTCTCTTTTACAAATATTTATTTTGTCAAACTTCTACAAACACTTAATTTAAAAAACCAGAATGCATATGTTGTAACAAAATACAGTAGACTCCTACTCCATTCATCCTTACTTCCTCAATTTTCCTCAGAATCAGCCACTTAAAATTCTTTTGGCTGTTTCTTCTGAATTTATGCATCTCCAAATTTATGATTAATATACATATACTGCTCCTTTTTATCACTTTTAGACCCATTTTGAATTCCTTTTATAAAACGTTTGCTGTCATATACCATCCTCTCCTGTCAGTGTATTTATTGGCCAGTTTTTGATTGAATAATTCTTCAGTATTTGCATTATTATGGCTGTGTAAATATTCCCCCCTCTGTTGGGAATATTGTGTTCTGTTATTGATTTTTAATTTAATTTCATTGTGTTCATAAAATGTACTTTGTACCATTTTAGTCCTTTTAAAATTATTGAATGTTGTTTTATCGTCCAGACGATGTTTTGTGTGCACTTGAAAAGAATGTGCATTCTGCTGCTGTTTGGTGGTGTTTCTGTAAGTGTCAATTGGTTCATGTTTGTTGATAGTGTTGTTCAAGTTTATGTCTTTGTTGATAGTCTACCTACTTGTTCTATCAATTACTGAGAAAAAGATATTGAAATATTTGACTATAATTATGGCTTTTTCTATTTTTTCTTATAGTTTTGTCAGTTTTGTTTCATGGATTTTGAAGCTCTGTTATTAGGTACATAAACATTTAGGATTTCTTTATCTTCTGGATGAATTGATCCCTCTATCATTATAAAAATGACTGTCTTTACCACATAGTAGTAAATGTTCTGAAATATACTTTGAGATTAATTTAACCACTCTGGGTTCTTTTGAGTTGTGTTAGTATGGCATATCTTCTCCCATTGTTTACTTTGTAACCATTTTGTATCTTTATATTTAAAATGTGTTTTTTGTTAGAAAAACCCTATTGTCGGGTTCTGCTTTTTTTTTATCAGCTTGACAGTCTCTGCCTTTTAATCAGGGTATTTAAACCATTTACTTGTAAAGAGATTTAAGTGAGAAAACATATTTACCCATGTAATTACCATTTCTAGTACTCTTCATTCCTTTGAGTAGATCCATATTTGTATCTGTTATAATTTTCATTTTCTGAACGACTTCATTTAACTTTTCTTATGGTATGGGTAATCGGTGATGAATTCTTTTAGCTTTTGTATTTTTAAATCTTTGTACAATTTGCATTTTTGAACAATTATTTAGACTTTGTTTTGTTTTGAAAGATATATTGAAAGATATTTTCGCTGGGTGTAGAATTCTAGGTTGAACTTCTTTCAGTACATTAAAGATATTGGGCCACTGTTTCCTCACTTGCATTCTTTCTAACAAGAAATCTGTTATGTTCATCTTTATTCCTCCATATATAATGTGTCTCTTTTCCTCTGGATGCTTTTAAGATTTTCTCTTTATCACAGATTTTAAGTAATTTGATTATGCTATACTTTTATGTAATTTTCTACATGTTTCTTATGGTTGGGTTCATTGAAATTCTTGGATCTGCAGGTTTATAAATTTCATTAAATTTGAAGTAATTTGGCCATATTTCTTCAAATATTTTTCACATGTGCAATTACACATATATTAAGCCGCTTGAAGTTGTCCCACAGCTAACAGCTGAACTGTTCTTGTTTTCTGTGTTTCATTTCAGATAGTGTCTATTGTTGCATCTTGAAGTTATCTTTTCTACTGCAATGTCTAATTTCCTGTTAATTTCATCCAGTATATTTTTCATCTCAGGCATTACAGTTTTCATCTCTAGAAGTTCATTTTGGGTCTTTTATATCTTCTGTATCTTTACTTATGTTTTTGAATCTATAAAATTATTTATTTTATATGTTTTAATGACACAGAAGCAAGTTCTTCAGGTTTCCTAATTTAAGCTTAAACTATCATTCCATTCTTAAGAACTCCTGTAGCTTGGGCCTCTGAAACTTGGAAGGAATACTATACAGAAGGAAGTTACATTTGTTTAAAAGATAATTTTCTTGAATATTGCCATGTTTATTGTCCAGCATTAGGCACTGAAGGGAGAAGTGAATATATAGTTCCTACTCTCAAATTTAGTCTAATTGGAAGGCGCAGGCATAAACACTGAAACAGCAATACGATAAAACCTTGATATTTGTGGGTGATGTGTTCTGAAACCTTCAAGATACCACTGTAGCATATATTTTTCTCAGTTTTCTCAGCTATAAAATGGGGTGATAATACCTTACCGCTAACAATTTTAAGAATTAATTGGCATCATATGTTAAATAAAAACAGTAAAACCACACTGAGCTGATCTACTTAAACTCACTGACCTGCTGGATAAATCATGCTTGCACAACTGTCCTGCAGCACAGACAATTCAAATTCATATTTAACAATCATTTGTGACATGCAGTGAACCTTGAAACCAATTGTTAAATCCTCGAATGCCAAATGTTTAGGGTCTCTGTTGCCAGCATGTTCTCCTATGTTTTCCACTCTTTGGACAGAAGGCGATGGGGAGTGCTACCAGTGACATTTGCCTGAGCATGGTAGCTTCTTTCCTTTTGTGGAAGTGCTCATTCTCCACCAGTTATATCCTTTTAGCATGTACACACACTGCTAATATTCAGACAGTGATCTCAGAACCTTGTGACTACCTTCCTATGTGCATGCTTTCCCTTTTTTAGAAGTTAAGAAAAGGCTGCCATGTTCACTTATTTGATGACTCATTTTAGCTACAGAAACCTTTATCAAAGTTTTTATTGGTCTCCAGATTAAATGACAGTCATCTGTCATGAGAGTTTCTCCATCCCCTTCTCTTGTAAAAAAAAAAATGTAGGTTATGGCTGTTTTTTCATTCTTAGGTTTCCTTCCTGCCTCACCAAGACTACTGAAAGTTTTTCCTATGAAGGTGTCTAATCTGCTTCTGAATGTGGAAAGGCTTCCCCTTCCCTCTCAAGTCCTTTCTTTCTTTGACTTTCTGCTTTTTTCCCTCTGAATCTGGAACTTAATGGCCTTGTCCTATTGATCTAGGTGTCAAACCTTGTTACCTAAGATCTCTCTACTGGGTATATAGCACTCTACTTACTGTATTGCAACGGATACATCAGTAATGCAAGGTATATAACTGCTGTGGGTATATAACTATATGTTTTCCTGTGAGTTCTGTTATCTTTCTAATCCTTTTCTGGAAGAATTGTCAGCTGTTTTTAGCTTTGATTTTAAATTGGAAGCCTGAAGAACTTGCCTCCATTTGGACTCCAGTTAATTCTGGACCTGGATTTTCCAAATCTTATTTGTACCTGAGCAATTCTGTTTTTCCTTCTGCTCCATTCTTTTTTTTTTTTTCAATGCCTTACCCTGCTTCCCAGGTCTGTCAAAATAAACCCTTGAAATGTGGAAATGTTGGACTTCCCCACCTGGGTTATTACTGATATTCTCGCAAACATTGAGGACTGACAGTTTGGTAGGATGAGACCTCAATCTTGGGGTGTGTCCTTGTGAAGCTTGTTGCTGCAAAGGAAAGGCTGAGCCTAATTATAATTGTGCCTAACAGTCTCCCCCAAGAACCTGTTTGTTGCTCAGATATGGCCTCTCTTTCTCTAAGCCCATGTGACAGGTGAACTCACTGCTCTCCCCGCTACGTGGGACTTGACTCCCAGGGGTGTAAATCTCCCTGGCAACAAAGGATATGACTCCTGGGGATGAGCCTGGATGTGGCATCATGGGATTGAGAAAATCTTCTTGATCAAAAGGGGGAAGTGAAATGAACTAAGTTTCAGTGGCTGAGAGATTTCAAATGGAGTTGAGAGGTCACTCTGGCAGGCATTCTTATGTGCTATATAGATATCCTGTTTTAGTTTTTAGTGTGTTGGAATAGCTGGAAGGAAATACCTGAAATGTTGAACTGCAACCCAGTAGCCTTGGTTATTGAAGACCATTGCATAACTATGTAGCTTACAGGGTGTGACTGTGTGATTTGAAAACCTTGTGGTTCACACTCCCTTTGTCCAGTGTACGGACAGATGAGTAGAAAAATGGCGACAAAAACTAAATGAAAACTAGGGTGGGATGGAATGCTTTGGGTGTTCTTTTTTATTTTATTTTATTTTTTTTGGAGTAAGAACAATGTTCAAAAGTTCTTTCTGGTGATGAAGGCATGGCTATATGATGGTACTATGAATAGTTGATTGCACACTGTGGATGATTGCAGGGTTTGTGAATGTATCCCAATAAACTGTATTTAAAAAAAACAACACTTGAGTCCAAATCTTTCCACAGTCCTTATGGCCTATTACTGTCTTCTCAAAGACCAACTAATATTGTATGGTAGAATATGGGCCTTGAAGTCAGATCATTTCTTTTGTCTTTTAACTTGAATTTTTGGAAACTTCTTTGCCTCTCTGAACAAGTTTTCTTATCTGTGTAATGGTGATAATATATCTCTGCCAAGCATATGAGATGTTGTTTATAAAAGAGGCTAGCATAGAAAAGCCCTAATATGAATCCCTTCTATTTGACCACTTCCCCTAATACTATTCTTCCAAATGTGGCCTGAATATCACAGTCTTATCACATCTTGTGATCTTAAGGCCCTTCATTAGGTCTGTTGGGATACCTGACTTGTCATCTACCTGCTCTCCAATAGATTTCTTCTGTTTCTATCTAGCCTTCTCTGGCAACCCAACATACAAGAGAGGGCACACACCATCTTCTTAGGGAATCTATCCTGATTGTAGCTATGGTGGGTGAATTCACCCATATTCTGTGTTTCTTAACTACCCTACCCAGGGTATTGGACCAGAACCTACTGATTCATGAGCTAGCTGGCCAGTAACCTCTGGTTTGTGTCCCTCTTCGGGGAAATCTGAATTTCTGAGAGAGGCAGAGGGAAATTTTAAACTAGTAATGTGTGGTGATGCTTGGGCTGGGCCATCTTTTATCATGTGCAGTTGAAGGTAGAGGATGCCCTTGGCAGAGAGAACAAAGCAGAAACACACACATTATCCGATGACTGCACAGTCTCCAAGAGAAATGTCTCAGCCAGTTAGCTTTGGGTTCTGACAGTGACTCCGTTCCTGCCATTAGATCCCTGTGAGATGTACATATTCTTGTGACCATCCACCCCACCTTTACTTGAGGTAAGTTGATTGGATTACTCTCTTACATTGGAGCCTAGGCCCAGACTGCTGAAGAATTTCTTTTTCCATGATCTCTAAGAAAGATGACCATTTTCTCTTCCTGCTTTATATGGTTTCCAAGACCCTACAGAAGTTAGTTGTATCAGTTAGTCTGTAACTTTGGGAAGTTGCATAACCTCTTTGAGCCTTGGGTTTTATCATATGGAAAATGAAGGCAGTAATATGATTTAGCTTGCTGTGAGGATTTAATAGGTAATGTGTGTAAAGCGCACAGTACTTAGCATCTAAGTGCTTAATAAATGTTAGCTTATAATGTACAAATGAAGAATGTGAAAGTCTTAGTGCATTGCTTTTCAAACTGTCTATGATGAAAGACCAGTTTGTTTTCCCCAATCTGTCGCAATCCAAAATCTGTCCCAATCCAAAATCCAAAGTACAATAAGAATGAATGACTATATTAAAAATTCCCACGAACAAAGACATAAAATACGTCCCCCATTTTTTATGGATATATTCAACAGACATAAAGTTATTTTATCAAATTATTATAAAGTTTTCAAAGTGCTTATTCATAATTTCTGTACTTATCTCATTATAGATCAGTAACAATTTATAGACTGGCACTGGCTGTGCATCATACTTTGAGTAGCATGGTCTTAGTGTGTATGGACAATCGCGAAGAAGGCAGAATATATAGACACTAATATGTAGGAACAAAACAGAATCATTTGTATGATATTTATAGTGAGGAGCTGGCAGTTAAAATTCGTTTCTTGATGTGGGTAGTTTATGAGTGCCATCTGAAGCCTCTTGTATGCTTTCCAGATATGACTGTTAGTCTGTGCCTTCACAGGTGATATAGTGGTCATTCTTTTCTTTTCTTCTGCACTATGTAATTTTGCCCTGTTGCTCTTCATCTTCAAAAGAAGAATACTATTCCCTGAAGGCCAGATAAGCATGCATTATCTTAGACAAATCAGCTCTGCTAAGTGGGTAAAAGTAGGATGCTCAGTATTGCTGCTACATTGTGTGCTGAGATGGAGTAATCACTTTAACTTGTAAGTTAAGGATCCCCTAAAGAGCAGCTTCTACTAGAATAAAAATTTTTATAAAAATCTATGGCCCCCTACATGGGACATAACTCCCGGGGGTATAAATCTCCCTGGCAGCATGGGACATGACTCCCGGGGATAAGCCTGGCCCTGGCATTTTGGGATTGAGAAAGCCTTCCTGGACCAAAAGGGCAAAGAGAAATGAAACAAAATTAAGTTTCAGGGGCTGAGAGATTTCAAATAGAATCGAGAGGTCATTTGAAGGTTATTCTTATGCATTATATAGATATCCCTTTTTAATTTTTAGTGTATTAGAATAGCTAGAAGGAAACACCTAAAGCTGCTGAACTGTAATCCAGTATCCTTGATTCTTGAAGATTGTATAACCGTATAGCTTTTTGCAGTGTGACTGTGTAATTTTGAAAACCTTGTGACTGAGATTCCCTTTATCCAGTGTATGGGCAGATGAGTAAGAAAATAATGACAACAAATAAATAAATAATGGGGGAAGAGGGGTTTGGGATGTTTGGGTATTCTTTATTTTTATATTTTTGAGTAATGAAAATATTAAAAAATTATGATGAATGCGCAACTATATGATGATACCACGAGCCATTGATTGTACACTTTGGATGATTATCTGATATGTGAATATATCTCAGTAGAATTGTGTTTAAAAAAAAAAAAGCCATGGAACTGCACAGCACAAATAGTGAACCCTAAGTTAAACCAAGTACGATAGTTAATAGTGCTGTTACAAAAATGTGCTTTCGTCAATTGTAACAAATGTTCCACACCAATGCAAGGTGTTAATAACGGGATGATATACGGGAATTCTGTATCTTATGGGTGATTGTTTTGTAACTCCCAACTTCTCTTAAAAAAAAAAAAGAACCACCTCAAACCAGGCCGAATGCTTGTGGACAAATGGGGAGCAGTAGAGGAACTTGGCATTTACATTTTCCTTCTTTGCAAAGGCAGTGACCTATCATTGGTCTGTGGTACAGGATTGCAAACAACAGATTCTACAAATAGCAACTGTGTTTGGCAACCAAAAATCTGTAAAATGCAGGATGCAGTCAGGGTTGGGTATTCTCTTCAAAATATTTTAGAGCAAACCAAGCATTATTAGGTTTTATCTTCAAAGAAATTTTAACTGTCAGTTAAAGAGTACATATTAAATGACAGGTATTGTGCTAAGGTGTTTTATAAACATATCTCACTTCACAGATCATGAGGTAGATTCTCATTTTTTTTTAAGTGCAAAAACAAGGATTAGAGAAATTAAGCAACTTGTCCAAGTCCTTGTGGTTAGTTAGTGGCTGAACATGATTTTGCACCTAGGGTTGCATGACCGTTA
This sequence comes from Bradypus variegatus, assembly GCA_004027775.1. Classification (NCBI taxonomy): domain Eukaryota; kingdom Metazoa; phylum Chordata; class Mammalia; order Pilosa; family Bradypodidae; genus Bradypus; species Bradypus variegatus. Next base: position 9,205 of record PVKY010007538.1, read on the forward strand.
AGTGCTTTTTCTTTCTTTTCTCACTGCACTGCCCCCCCTTTTATTTGAGTGCAGAAACCATATGTTTATTAATCATCTGATTAACTTAGAAACTCCAAACCACTTTGTTTTAGAGTGCTCCTCATCCAAGAAGTTGGACGAAACCATCATTCCAAAGGGAATTAAAAAATGTACAAGGCAAACACTGACAACAGATATGGGCAGGCATTACCAAAAAATTCTGTTTGTTCTTTCAGTAAATTATGCCATTTTCTAAAGTGATGAAGAGCAATCACTTTTTTTTGTATAAATATTAATAATTATTTTTAAAAGTCCCTAGATAGTCTAAAGAGCTGCAAACATTAATACCTTACAACAGCAGCTTAATATCTGTTTTAGAAAAAAAAAGCACTAAAATCCTTTTCCATTGAAAGTCATTTATTTTTCTGGTGTAAATGAGCAAGGTCACTACCACGTGGACCTCTTTTCTAAAACAATGTAAATAACAGTGTCTACACATCTTAAATTTGGTAGGTTACAAAAGTTAGAATGCAATCATTTTTTGATGCAACTGAAAAATAAAAAGAAAATTAAATACCTTAACCCAGCATTTGGTATGGATAAATCAGTAGTGTCAACTTCATATATGAAAGACAGCATGGTCTGGTTTTTAAAAACTCCTCAATATGTCGTGTTATTTGGGTTTAAAATATTTAGAACATTAAATATTCCTCTTTCCTTAATACATTCACCATAAAGCTGCTATTGTAACTCACTTTTAGCTGGGGTAAAGTGAACATTTATTTGGTCCATGGCACAAGTTACATATATCACACTTCTGTCAAACTGAAACCTTATATGATTTCACGTTTAAAAGCTACAGTACACACCGACTAAGTTGTCAGTCCCTCACAGTTTTTTGGAAAAATATCTACATTTGTCCTTAGGGAGTCAAAATGTTACACCATCATTTGTTTAAAACAAGAAAAGAAAAGAAAAGAAAAGAAAAGAAAGATGAATATTCACACTGTGAAGTTATTAGGAAAATACTCTTGAAAATTATATAAAGATAAAATACACTTCAAAGTTATGTGAATTGTTTGTTTTACAATAGTCTGTAAAGTGCAGAGAAATTCTAAGTAAAGGGAAAAACTACTCCCTATAACAAGTTTAATTACACCAGCTTTTGCATAGCAGTACTTAGAGGAAGTTGGGCACTTCAGTTTCCTCAGGAAGAGAAAGATGGAAGAGGATATTTTGAAGCAGATTTTTTTTGGGCCATTAGTCTGCTTTCTTCAGGAATGTTAACATATGCAAAATCTCCATTAAGTGTATTTCTGAAACAGTGAAAGTTCTATCTGGGTCTTCAAGGGGAATATCATTACAAGAGTCTGTATCTGCGTAGGTTCTTCAGCATCGCTGGGATAATTGGTGGTGTGTAGATCCTGGTTCTTTTATAGAGTGGCTACTCCTCTCTGAACTGCACGAACCAGCGTGGCTGACAGAACACTTCATCATTTGAACTGGAGAAGGTGACAGGAGAAACGAAGGGATCTGGATGGGACAGTTGAAACATCTCAGGTTTAAACTTGGCATTCGCTATTTTCACACATTCCTCAAGTGTTGTGATGAAGGTGGCACTAAGCAAAGAGGAGGCTTCATTCATGTTTTCCACACTGGAAGATGAATGGCTCTCATCATGTTGAACAAATTCTTGGGTTGTATGAACTTGTTTCATTAGGAGGTCACAGTAGAGGTGGAGTTTCAGACATTTTGGTTTTCAGAGATTCACTGGTTTCACTTATTTCTTTTTCTGTTTTAGTCCTAGTATCCGTCAAAGAGGCTTTGGAGCTCCTCAGAGCAACTAGCCAGCTCTGTCTTTCAGCTGCATTCACTGCTTTCATGTAGAAATGCATCTTTCCTGGAATGATTAATTCCATTCTTGTGTTGTCTCCTGAATGGACTTTAATTTCACAAACTGCCTTCTTTATACTTCCTTCGCTCCCTTTGCAGACATCATCTTGTGAATCATAATAGTACAGGATTCCATTATCTAAAACAAACTAACGAGACTACCAACCTGTGTGATAGTTAGTCCACTTGTACAGAACCCCCTCCAGGCTTCAGACCCCGGTGCTGCGCATCCTCCTGACCCGGCTCCGGCCTCGGTGATGGGGAAGGTGCAGAGCCTAGGCCAGCCTTTCCGGACCCGCCCAGGTACCTCCCTGGGCGCCCCTGGCCGGCACCAAGCCGCCCTCAGCATGCGCGCACTGCTGGGGTGTGGCAGCCCTTAGAGGCCGGGATGGCGGTCACCGCGTGGAGTTTGGGGGCTGCTAGGTGTCAGCCCAGGCATCTCCAGGCGAGCCGCGGCGACAGCGGCGATGACTCCAGCGCGGCCGAAGCTGGTCTCCAGCTTGCGTGTCTGCACCTGGCTTTCCCTCCTCCTCACCTGCTTGCCTTTCCACCGGGCTCCCCATTTGTTTTCATTGAGCCCGACGTGGCTTTCACTTCATGGATGAAAGGGGCCGGCTCTTCCAGGGAAACCCTTTCCCGGCCCCCTCTTTTTTTTAAAAGTTAAGAAAAAAATTACAAAGAACTTTTTTTCTACAGCCATTTGAGAGTAATTTGCTGACCTGATGATGGATGCTCCGTGGTTCCCCAAAATTTAGTATTTATCTTCCGAAAACAAGAACGTTTTCCTATATAACTAAAATACAATGTTCAGAATTTGGGAGATTAACATTGATGCGTTACTACATTCTAATCCTCAGACCCCATTCAAATTTCACCAGTTGTCTTAGTAATGTCTTTTATAGCATATGTCCTATACTGTTTGTAGAATGTCCCTTAATTTGGGTTTGTCTGATGTTTCCTCATGATTTAAGTTATGCGCCTTTGGAGGAATGTCACAGAATGATGTTACCTTCTCACTGTGCCCTGTCAATTGGCATACAATTTCAATTTGGCCATTTACTAATGATGATTACTTTGCTTTGTTAAGATGATGTCTCCTAGACACTGTAGAGTTACTTTTCTTGCTTTTGTATTACTAAATGTTTTTTATAAACATTTTTTAATAAATTGAAAACTGTAAATATTTTATTCCTATCACTTTATATTTATTTACTTAATTATTTAATTTATGTCTGTCTGGATTCAGTTTCCTGTTTATTCAGTGTGTTATATAATCTGTTAACAATCATTATTTTGATGCTCAAATTTTTCTGGATTTGGCCACAGGAAGCCCCATCAGGCTGACTTCTCAGTCTTCTTTGGCATGGTGCCATCACTCTTGAACATTTTCTTGCTTTCTGGCACAGCAGGATGTTCCAGGCTCATCGTATAATTTTCCTTCCCCAGTCCTGGAATCAGTCATTTCTCCAAGGAGCTCTGGTGCTTTTTAGTGGAAAATGGTATTCAAGATTTGGGTGATTAGTGTGCTCATTGCTGTTTGCGGTGTTGCTGCCCCCTCACACTCTCAGTGGGTACATATACACACAGTTTACTTCTCTATCTTAAGTATATTAAACATTGTGAATTTATGCTGATAATTCCAATCTAATACTGCAGTATTTATTTTTTCTCCCTTTCTAATTTTTAATGCTCCTTTCTTACAGTGAGTAAACTGTCTTCCACTATCCTTCCATTATTTTTCCATTATTCCATTTATTTAATGGTAATTCTTCTTGTAGGTACCGATCTCCCATCTTTGTCACTACCTCCTGCCTGGCATGGACTTCCTACTTTTCCTTCTCTGGCTCTGACTCCCCCTTTCAAACTATCCACACCCATTCCAATGTAGACATACTCCTCCCACTGCTTGGGTTCCCAAATGAATTTTCTTTATGACTGTATTATACTATCCCAATTCTTTTATTTTGGTGTTTTTGCTGATGTGCAAATGGAAATATTGAATTCTCTAAAACCATTATCCTGCTGGTAGGAGAGTGCCAGCTAGAATATCCAAATGGGAGGAATTGAATATTAGAGCTGAAAAGGGATATAACATTTTCTGGGATTTGCCTTGGTCATTAATTTGTACTCTGCAAATGATCATGGAATTAGAATTGTTCCTTGACAAGAAATCAGGACTCAATAGATTGTCTTTAAATGTTTCATTAAAGATAAAAAAGTAAAACAACTTTTATGATTCTGCAGAGGGTGTGGAAAGAGGTAGTTTCCTGGGTTGGCAAGGGGCTTGGAATGATGGTAAAGAAAAGTCTTCATTGAGGGGACTGTTTAGGCTGGGCCTAACCATTGGCTAGATAGTGAATATTCAATAAGCCAAACAGGATGGAGAACTAAAACTCTTCCCTAGAAGGGTGAAGGAGCAGATCAGCTGATACAGGATTAGTAGGTGGCATAAAGCTGGCATGTAAATATAGTGGAGAAGGAGATGATTATATTTGGTTCATGCTGCTCTACGGACAAAATAAACAGGAAGGATAGCTGACAGCTACTGAGAAGACAGACTTTGAATTTTGTAACAGTGAGAACAGGGACAGTAGAGAATATACTTATTCCCAGGATCATATACTTTCTCATACATACTGATTGTCTAAAGGTCAGACTGAACTCTGATAAAATTTATTCTAACTCTATGTTTTGGAAAAACCCCAGAGTTCATCTAATCATTTTGGGATATCATGAAATTCTACCCTAAAGATGAAATTCTTAAAGATGTAATTTGGTGCAGTTAAGCAAACTGTATTCTGTTTGAAGTTTTTTTTTTTTTCCAGCAAGGAAAAGGTATATTGGAGAATCAGATATATGCAATAAGGGTTAGAGTAATGAATATCTCAGAGGAACTTAATATATGGAGAAAATTGTCCCAATAATTACTGAAATTTGCTCTGTTAATTCATATATATATATATATATATGAATATATATATTCCCTTCCCTACCTCATTTTAAGAGTTAAGTTATTTACTCCTGGAGCTAAATAAATGAGGGAACCTGTTTTTTTTTTTAATGCAGTTTTATTGAGATATGCACCATGTAATCTATCCAAAGTATATCATCAGTGGCTCACAGTATCATCATATAGAGTTGCTCATACATTGCCACAATCAACTTTAGAGCATTTTCATTACTCCAAAATAAAGAAAAAATAAATAAAAAAGAACAAGAACACCCAACCATCCCATAATCCATATCCTCTCCTATTGTTTATATATGTATTTTGTCATCAGTTTATTAGTCCTATGCCCATACATTGGGTAAAGGGAGTGTCAGTCACCAGGTTTCCACTACAGATGGTCACACAATAAAAGCTTTATAGTTATACAGTTATCAAGAATCAGGTCTACTGGATTATTGCTGAGCAGTTTCGATATTTCCTTCTAGCTATTCTAATACTCTAGAAACTAAAAAGGAACATCTATATCATGCATAAGAATAACCTCCACATTGACCTCGCGTCTCTATTTGAGATCTCTTGGCCGCTGAAACTGTGTTTTGTTTCATTTCTCTTCCCCTCTTTGGTCAAGATGACTTTTTTTTTAATACAATTTTATTGAGATATAATCACATAACATACAGTCATTCCAAGCATACAATCAGTTGTTCACTGTATTGTCATATAGTTGTTCACAATCAATCTTTGAAAATTTTCATTACTCCAAAAAATAAAATAAAA